>JACXGM010004409.1:10443-38296 GCA_016801145.1 Umbra pygmaea | reverse complement strand
CCATGCCATATCTATATTATTCATTACTATTATTACTATTATTATTGTTTTAAAATTTCTTCATATTGTATATAATTTTTTTAAGCCCACTGTGTAGATGTGTCGAGCCATGTCACAAGAATTTCTCTGCATAGGATGATGTGATGTCATTCGATGCATATGACAAATAAACAACTTTGACTTTGACTTTGACTTTGAATACGGTGTTTAAAGAATGGGTGCAATGGAAAAAAATTAAAAATAAACTGGACATACCAGACTCTGTCTTCAACCTTGCACAGGAGTATCTAAAGTTTGATAATACGAAAAAGTCATTCATAGAAGCTTATAATAATTTCTTAATTAAAGCTATTCCACCACCCAACGATCAGGCCACAGGGCTATTGGGTGGGTCCCACGATGGCTCTGTGACATGGAAAGATCTACATTCAGCTTGGGAAGTAGAGCATTCCCTCAAGCTCACTTCATATTACTCCAGATCATCTTCCATAATTACT
The DNA here is from genome assembly GCA_016801145.1 of Umbra pygmaea. Lineage (NCBI taxonomy): Eukaryota > Metazoa > Chordata > Actinopteri > Esociformes > Umbridae > Umbra > Umbra pygmaea. Next base: position 37,799 of record JACXGM010004409.1, on the reverse strand, counting down.
GAACAGATTCACAGTCAATTAAATGCAGAGTTTGGTAACAGGCTTGAGGAACTGCATGTTATAGAAAACACAGTTAGGCTGGAGGATGGACATTTTAAATGCCAGCTGACATCTAAGAAGAATCCCGTTGAAAGAATTGATTTTAAAATGGCGTTGCATCCAGAGGGACAAATATACACTGAGAAGATGTTGAAGAATATGGAGGCAGTTCACGACCCTGAAATACTAGAGGGGAGTCACCCCCACCAGGTCTCAAAGCACCTGGAGCGCACAGGGACGGGCCTCGCAGGACTGGGACTCATGTTGGGAATGCAGGGAGCTGTTCACGCTTTTGAAGAGGGAGACATTGAGCATGGTACAGTAGCCACGTTGCAGACATTACACGGAGTCACAGGAATGACAATGAGTGCAATTGGAAAACGCGTTTCTCAGAAAGTAAAGCAAAATGCAATGAAAACCATGGTCAAATTACTTAAAAGCCCTGTGATAAAACGTACCCTAGTGGTTATGCCACTCATTGGGATTGGTTTTGGAGTTTACAATATTATTGAAGATCTGAAAAGGAATGACACGTTGGGGTACATTGATGCTGCCCTCGATATCAGTATAGTTGCATTGGATATTCTTGAATTAATTCCAGTTCTGACACCATTCATTATGCCTATTAATTTTGCACTTTCTGCCATACGGATGGTGACAGATTATGTATTTCTTGGTATTCAGACTGAACTAAATAAGTTACCACCAAATGCTGGGATTTTGCAAAAGATATTAGCATGTTATGTTGGCTTTATCACAGGACTTGAACATTTAAGACTTGATTTGTATAGTTTTTTTGTTACCATTCCATGGAGGGAGATTGAGAATGAACGTAGGCTTGTTGAACAAATTTCAGACCACAATAAGTATTATATTATTAAAGAAGTAAAGGAGGGTAGAAAGGTCATCGATTTCACAGCTGGTGAGGACTCATGGAACGGAGGGAGCATCACATTTGTTCTCTCAGATGAGGAAACATCTGAATTCTGCATGGATCATTTTGTGTCTAGTAAGGAAAGAATTGGGAAAAAGTGTGGGAACATCAACACAACTGGGGCAGAAGACATTGTTCTTGGCATTGGAGAATCACATAAATTAACTTATGAAAACATTGATATAAAAGTATTACTATTATTTAAAATTGATTCTATATCTGTTGTTTCCGGTTATGAAAATTTGTCAGACACAAGGTTTGGAAACTATTGGGGAAACAATGAAGCAAATAATTTCTTTGCTGTTCAAAAGGCAAATGACAACTATACAATTGAAGTAATGTTGAACTACTACTACAAGCTTTATGGCAAAAATGGTGATGACGTGTTCTATTTGGGACCTCAAAGGACCTATGTGGAGGGTTGTGGGGGCCAAGACACATTTATAATTCCTGCTTCTGGAGGAAACACAATTATTAACAACTATGATTCTTTAAAACAGACCGATTTCCTACTCCTTAGTGTCAACTACAGTCAGATTTCTGTCAGCAAATCAGAAAATGATATAATTTTACATTACCTTGGTAGCCATAACATTAGGATTTTGAACTGGTTTTTGGGAGACGAATATCGCCACATGAACATGATGTCTGAGGATGGAGTGCTGTTTGATATCTCCACCACAGTGATATCCTCTGTCCAGCTGATTGCTAAAGGTGTTAATATGATGTCTAAATCCCACGGTCAGACTGTGAATGCATCCGAACCACTTCTGCAGAGTGTTACTAATATCATGGGGTCTCATTTCAATGACATCCTAATTGGAAATGATCAGAATAATGTAATTAATGGTGAAGGAGGTCAAGACTTCATGAGGGGAGGAAATGGAGAGGACATTTACATTATTAACGAGATAAAACATTCTAAGATATTCATCGAAAACCTATCTCATGGCAATGAAACAGACACACTGATGATTGAGGCAAACTTTCATGACATCAAAACCAAAGTGGATGGAAACAATTTGAACTTGCTCCCTTTCACTGATCAAAATGCTGACGTCACCCTAGTTGACTGGTTCCGATCTGAAGCTCACAGGCATCTGCTTGTTGTAACAAAAGATCTGGTCACCTTCAGCATGTCTGAGAACAAAGCTACCTGTGCACAGGAAAACCCAATTAGAAGCAAATGCTTCAAAAGTCAGATTCTAGATTACAGAAGATCCCCAGTTGCACTAAATGTGGATCTGCAGGAGGATGAGGCTTTACAAAGTGTCACAGAGGTGCAAGGTTCAGACTTCAATGACGTGATCAAAGGGAACGTACAACGCAACACACTTGTACCAGGGAAAGGAACTGACTTTCTTCAGGGGAGAGGGGGCGAAGACTGGTATTTTGTAACTCCAGGTCAAGGATTAAAAACCATTGACAACAACTCACCGGATCTGACTACTGATATACTTTTCCTGAGAGAAAAATATAATTTCATTAAGTGTAAATGTCATGGACAAAACGTTTATCTTTCCATAAATGGCTCACATGAAGTCTTATTGAAGGGTTGGTTTCACTCAAAGAACTCTCAGCATCTCCAGATCAAATCTGCTGATGGAATAACCTTTCAACTGGAGTCCAATACCAGCAGTTGTGATCACACATTAAAGCTGCCTCAGTCAGTGGATTTCCGAAATGAGATGGCTGGGCAAAGCATGTTGATGAATAACAAGGAATTTGCCTCAGTGATAAACATGTATGGCTCTTCTGGTTATGACATCATGGTCGGAAACAACCAGAACAATATTCTGGATCCTTTCAAAGAAGGCGGTATAATGGTAGGAGGAGATGGAAAAGATACATATATAGTAAAAACTGGATATGGAACAAACATCATAATTGATAACTTTGCAAATGATGAAAAAGTGGATTCTTTGCTGTTAGAGATGGACTTTCTCTGTGGTGGTCAACTTACAGTTCAGTCTGACCAATAAGATGTGTTATTGAGCACCAGCACACAGGAACAGGAAATGCAGGTCAGACTCCTGAACTACAATTCCGGACAACAACACCAACACCTTAGCTTCCAGAGCTCAGACGGTGTGCATTTCTGGGTGAGATCTCCAGTGGGAAACAAAGCCAGTGTCTTACAAAAGCCTTGGATTGAAGCTTACAAAGTGGCAATGAAAGAAAAACGCGGAGGCTGCCACATAGACTTGAGTTCTCAGTCAAATCTCACATGGATTCACACTGTGCAGGGCTGCCCGCATGAGTCCAACTACATCACAGGCAATGAGCAGGATAACGCGCTCTCAGGTGGACTGAAGGACGACGCGCTGGACGGAGGGGCCGGTCATGACACCATCATGGGGGGTCAGGGCAATGACATCCTGATTGGCTCCATGGGAGATGATACTCTTTACGGCGAGGAAGGGAACGACACAATGATTGGTGGCTCGGGGTCGGATAAATTCATTCCTGGACCAGGGGCTGATCTAGTGGACGGGGGACCAGGGAGGGACACTGTGCTGTACCAGGGGGATCATGTGAAGGGAGAGGGTGTTTACGTCAACCTGCTGAGCGGTGAATGCCGACAGGCAGACGCTGAGGGAGACGTTTTGAAAGATGTCGAGAATGTCATTGGCACTATCTACTCAGATATCTTAGTGTCTGGCTATGAACCCGCCCTCCTCAAAGGCTCCGATGGCAATGACATTCTAGTGTCTCTTGTGGGAGGGGATTATTTGATTGGAGGAGAAGGAAGTGACATTTACATGATGGTCAACCACCATGGCTCAATCATCATAGACAACTGCGCCTCAGATAATGCCACAGACGTAGTGTACCTGCGCTCTCTGACCGCAAATTCTGTTAAATGTTCATATCGACATGATGGAATTTTTCTGACATTTTTTGGAGTAGATTACGCTCCTGTTAACATAGAGCTGAAAAACTGGGTCAACGACAGCCATGAGTGTGGCCACCTGATGCTGGTCCTCAGAGAGGGAGAAACATCTGTTGATAAACTTCTGCAGGAGTGTGAAATTAGATATAATAGGGAAAAGGTTATAGAAACTTTTACAATACTCCTTCTGCTTGCTATTGTACATGGCATTATATTAGTAATGCCTGAAGTTCTCAGAAAGAGGAAGGGGGGACAGAAAGGGAGACAGTGTGACAGGTCTACCAACGAAGAAGAAACAAATAAATTCAGAGAAGAAGAGCCTGAAGAAGTATTAGAGTAAAATGAAATGAGAAAGAGGAATTTCTGGTTCCCATGAGAAGACAAGTCCCAAGAGGATTAAAGGATGAGTAAGGGACCTAAAACATTTGAAAACAGTGAACATTAGGAGGAATTTATAGATATAATAACCACATGGCTGAAAATACAGAAGAAAAAAGCCACTAACATGTGCCTTGTAGAGGCAATGTAGTTAGAAAATGTAAACACTTTAACATTCTGCTTGACTTTAATCAAAGCATTAACTAACTCCATCCATTTAAAATGCATTATCTTACTTTTCATCCATTCCTCCTGTCGGGGTAAATTTAACAGGAGATTTTTTATTATTGTAATCTTTGGTTTCATTGAACACAGGAACAATACTAATAAGGCAGTGTTTTGCCTTCTTGAATCCTAGTTAACCTGACACATAATATAATTAAATATTGATGATACAGAATAAAATATGAACTCTTCATGGACTGTGCTGTGTTTTGATTTCTGTTTGGACATCATGTACCTCTTGCCTATTATGAATAATATGTTGATAATAAATATGCTGCAATATAACAGCTACTCTTTGTATTCAAATTCAAAAATGTATTAATATCACTTTAAGAGTAAAGAAAAGGCAAAGGATAGTCGTCTTTAAAGTTATTTCTGCCCTAATAAGGATTTGATTTTTAATCTATTTTTATGTCAGCATTGATATGTCATGTGTTGAAATGAACAGCAGGTGTCAGTATTTTATATTCTAAGTATTGATGTCTAAAAGGCTTGCATCTATTAATAGCTCATTTTCTGAGACTTTTAAAAGTCAGCCAAATTCTAGATTGTCATGCCATAACATGGCATTAAATATTCATGAACTGAATGTATTTTATTGAGAAAACGTTGACGTATCCTTTAATTTAGTATTGTTTAAATCTTACAGCTGCCTGTTTTGTTCAGTGCTTGCACCTTTTTAGACTACACACTACAGTATTAACTATTTAGTTCGTAAATAAATAAAGAGTGCATTTGAAATGACCATATTAGTTAAAACAAAATTACCTATCCCCTATCTGTAACAATAAAACAAGCATAAAGAATGTCATACAATAAGTACAGGGCGAATATATTGCAGACCAGTTGCAGAAAAGCTGACAAAATGATACGTGGTTTCTGGTTGTATATTCGCAGTGTCAATCATCGAACGTTAACGCCCCCATGTCCTCTAATGTCCTATTGCGTCATTGATAACGTGAAAGGGGAGAGGTATATTTTTTCTAACCGGCGTATCCGCTATAAATCCCGATGTCTCTTTGCAAACAGCGAAATACGAGGAAATAAGGCGCCGTATTTTGTTGAAGTGACCGTCGGAGCCTAGGAACTGATATTTACTGACGCATCTTCAAGAAAGCGTTTCCTCAGGTCAGTTATCTTTTTATTCTAAAAACCGTTTGTTTGGCTTCAGTTTCCTGTTGATCTGGCAAGGTCGAATAGATGCTACACAAGCATTACTGTACAAAATGCATTGACTTGCAGGAACGACATGTTGTTGCCGACCCTGTAGTTTTTCTATTGCATGCTTCATTTTAGTGCGTAGTCTACATTCAGTTTCATGTGGCACCGGCAGCCAACGCCATTGCCTATTCTGATAGGTTGTAGTCAGGTTAAGCCTTTAAGCCGTGTTGGCTATTCATTTTGTGCATGACACAGTTGTAGCCCATAGCATGCCCCTTGTTTTAAAAACGGAATTTGTCATTCGTTGACGACAGCTGCGCACCAGTCATGTGGTGGGATATTGCTGCCCAACCCTCAAACCTGATTTAATTATTTGGCCTTAATATTTTCTGAAGTTTATGGATGCAGGGCTTTTCCCTTTTTTTAATTCAATGCTTCTATTCCCACAGTGATATTTAGGAAACCAGTCAACCTCATCAAGAAACTCTGCCTTAATTCACCTGTTTCCAGCAAGTACAAGTCTACATAAAACCGACAATGATGCAAATCAGCAGTGACCCGGCGAGCAACAAGAACTCCCTCATCAATGTGATGCACCGTTTCATCGCTGCCACAAACAACATGGACGAAACCATCATGGTGCCCAGCCTGTTGAGGGATGTGCCCCTGGAGGGGCAGGAGAGCCAGCAGGCTGAGGTGGTGGAGAAGACCAACAACGAGGAAACGTCTTACCCTAACAAACAAAGGGACATGTACGAGCACTACCTCCTCCTCAAGTCCATCAAGAATGACATGGAGTGGGGCCTCCTGAAGAGGGAGATGAGCGGTGGGGCCAGTTTCCTGGAAATGGCGGTCAAACAAGAGGAGCAGCAGTTGCTAAGCGGGGGGGTCCCTGGCGACGAGAGCTCTGATCTGGAGGGCCAATTCCACTATCACCTCAGGGGACTGTTCGGAGTTCTGTCGAAACTCACAGTGCAAGCTGACCACCTCACTAATCGCTACAAGAGGGAGATCGGGGGAGGTAACTTCATGAGGTAGTGGTCACGTTTCACTGAACTTGAACTGCTTGGCTCAAAAACACTGGATGTAGTGTCATGGGAGACCCTTTTCCCCCAGTGCTGTGTGGTGGTGGAAGGACTAGAGCATCTACTTTGATGTCCTCTTATCTTGATTTTAGTGACGTTACACCCCCCTCCTTCCCATAGCTCCACTAATCGCAGTCCTAAAGCAATCTGATTGACACCTGCGCTTTCTGAATGTGCAAGGTAATGACATCGGATACTTTAAAAGTAAGTTCATCGGGGATCAATATGTTATGATTATCGGCAGTTTTACAGACAATGAGTTTTTGGTGTCATTGTCGAAGTTGTATGGCTCCAGTAGATGAATGGAAACTTCACATTGTTGTCATTTCAAGTCCATAATTTTTTACTTAATTCAATCTGTAAGTTAGTGGAATTGGTTGTCTGTATCCTTGTTTGTGTCACTTTGGTTTGACTGTAGGAGTATTTGGAATGCTGGCTGTTCTCACCCTCCCTAAAATGTAAAGGGCACTTTAATGCATGGGCTAGGGCCTTTTTGTTTAAATAAAGTTTATTCATCACATCACTCTGTAGCACTGCTATTGTCACTTGGTGTGCCTTGAATTTTTAGAACCATTCAACTCCTGTTCAGACGTTCGTCTGTTCCACTTCGTCTGAATGGTATGAAATGACAACCTAAACCCTTTTTCAAGTTAAAGTATTGTAACATCCTTTCATGTATTATCCTTGGATATTTTAATTTTTATATTGAGCAGATATGCAGTGCAACTTAAATAAATAATTACATTTTTATTTGTGTAAGCTTTTGTCTTGTAGTTTTTGTGTCTAAAGTATTCAAATTAAAGAGCAGTTTTGATGGCTTAGAATTTAAGGATCACTGCAGTATGTTTTTGATAGCTACTAGTCTGCAGCATAGGTAATGTTTTCTGTCATGTGGATTTGCCAGTCGTTCTGCTGTAGTGGTTTGTAGCAAATTCTGAGGGGTGGATTGTGAGGTAACACCTTTTGGCGTGCCCTAACACGAGCACTCTGCGAACTGTGGTTGCTGTGCTTTTCCATTCCAATACCAATTTGCTGGGTCCTTGTGGGTGTTAAAGGAGACTGGGCAGGTTTGGAAACAAACTTTGTCATTGTGCAAGTTTCCAGACATTAAGGTGTGTTGCCCTGAGCCCTAGTATTTGCCATATTTGCAGTATTTGAAACTTGTTTCTTAATCCACTTGACAGCTTTGAAAAAATATGAAAATGAGGTTCAAATTCGTTAAACAAAAGTTAAGCACTGTAGTTTTTTGTTTAGTGAGAACAGAACTACTTTATTTCTTAAAAAGCTAGCATGGCAGAATGATGCCCAATTCCATGGAGTGCTTATTTTACAATTTCAAAAGGAAATACAATGTGGTCAGAGTTGAGGTTTCACAGTGCATTTGTAAATGGGCACTTGCTGGTCTGACTGGTAAATTATGCAATTTAGGGTGTGCTTTTGTGTAAGAAAGCACTGCATAGTGTTGAGAATCATTAGCCCATAACTTAGATTCAGATTAAAAAATATTAAGATCTTATAGGGTTTGAAAGCTGTTCACTTAAAAGAGGAGTTTTGTTAAAATTGAAATCCTACAAATGGCAAGGGTATTTTACAGTAAATAAAATTGGTGAAATTATGTATTGGTATTATTTCTTGTCTTCATTTAAAAAAATTGTTTCAAATGTTGTACAAGTTCAAGGTTTTGCATTCTCTGTGTTTGTAATCTTGATGAAACGTCATTTCTACATCACCCGAGGGAGGGAGAGGTATTGTATAAAATAAGCTCCCTTTGAGATGTGCAGGGTGTTACTTCCTCAAAGGTTATTCTAGGAGGTGTCGGGTCGATTCAAAATGTGTCTTGTGAGAATAAATATTGTAAGACAAAGCCCCAGAAAAGCGGTATATTCTTGTAGTGAAGTCAAAACATTTGTTCCAACACCAAAATTAATATTTATATTTGGATATGTTTTAGATGATTGAAGGGGTGGGTCAAAGCTGAACGTGAGGGTGAGAGTTACTCTTTAAAGCTGTGATCATTGATCCTTGACCATTTTCTGCTTTGAGTTCAATTGTTCAAGCAAACAATGGCAATTCTTGTGCTACCTGTTGGAGTGGACAAGGTAAAAGGTTGCCATGTGATTTAAAACTGCATTGGTACATTTCCTTAATAAACTTGCATGCAAACTGATATTCAAGATATTTCTCAAAGCTCTAAATCAAGACACCATCAATATACCTTCTGATTTCAAATCTGAAGGAATAATAATAATGAATAATAATGCATTTAACTTATATAGCCCTTTTCTTCCAAGGAACTCAAAGCGCTTTTACACAGTAAAGGGGAAAGCCCACCTCATCCACCACAAATGTGTAGCACCCACTTGGTTAGGAGACAGAATATCAGTCTAAATGACCTGTGCACGACATGTGTATCAAACACATTGATTCCTTCCTCAAAATGTGCATTATCCACTCCCATCACACCACTCTTTTAACCCCTCCCCTTAGCAACAGCTCTACCAACAGCAGCCAACACAGAAGCAACCATTTTTTCTCTCCCAAAGGCACAGCAATGATTAAAATATTTCAGAATGGCAGGGGGTTTCGGCTGGTAGTGGAGAACGGATGCTTGAGAGATGGGAGATGAAAAAACATAGCTTCAGTTATAAGGTAATGTCTCAGAGAGCATAGTAAAGATGTGTCCCTCAGTCATGTCTGTACAGTTCATGCTCTAAGTGTATTCTGTAATATATCTGAGCCGGTTGATCGCTGTAGCAATTTGGTCAATCCTTTAGCTCACTCAAGTGAACTGGGTCAAACACCAAATGTGGGACAGCTGGCCAGGCAGTTGATATGAATAAACATTATGTTTATACACTACCACTGTTAACCATTAAAAGTTGTTTGTATACTGGATAATTATTTTGCCCCATATATTCAATTGATCTGTAAACTTAGGATGTATATATCTTTGTCTAAGTGTCCCAGGGGTCGACTGTCTGGTCTTTTCTTTTTCATGTGATGCAAGATGACTGAAATTCAATTTAAGAATACAAAATTACTGTAATGAATTAGGAAATTATATAAAAATGTAAATCCTCTTTCAGAACCCTTTCATCGAGCCGTGCGATCCCATTCATTGCATGTGATATGATATTCCAGTATGCTTCCCACGGTATGGTGGTGCTTTCTTGCTAGCTGGCCAACTTAATGGCCCCTGCTCATTTATCCTTCAAGTTTGTAGGGGCGCGGATGGCTCAGTGGGTAGGGAGTCAGACTTGTAGTCAGAAGGTTGCCGGTTCGATTCCCGACTGAGCCAAATGTTGTTGTGTCCTTGGGCAATACACTTTACCCTAATTGCTCCCAGGTTATTGCGGTAAATAGGAAATTGTTCTTAGTCAACTTACCTGGCTAAATAAAGGTTAACTTAAAAAAATATATATATATATAAAAAGTTCCTGGAGAATTTCCATTGGAGAGATTACTTCCTATCTCATATTAGCAACCAAATAACAGTATGGGATGGTGAGAAAAAAAACATACTAATAACTTTTCCCTCCCTTGCCCTTTGTTTTTGAAAGCCTCCAGCCTATAGGTGTATGCACTTTAAATATTAAAATTTAAATTAATATTTCAGTATTTGAAATAAATTGCTGAAATCACAACCTAATTATCTATCAACTGCTATTTTCTTTGCTAGCCAGCTCTTCTGACAACTTATAAAGTTAATACTGGGGGTGTAAGATGGCTCAGCATTTAGGGAGTGAGACTTAGTAGTCGCAGGTTTGCCGGTTTGATTCCCACTTGTGCCAAATGGTGTTGTGTCCTTGTGTAAGGCATTTTACCCTACATTGCTCCAGGGGTATGTCTCTGTATTCACTTTATCTTTATTTAAGCATCTGCTAAATCAATAAAGTGTAAAATTACCAAACTATTACAATAAATAATTTTTTCCATTATGTTTTATACATACTATAAGTTGCATACCTGTGCAGCTCACTTGGCCAATACTTTGTTTAACTTATTAATGAGACATTAATGAGTCATGCACCATGTCAAAGTTTCTTTCTCTTTCTTACTTTGGGTTCTGAAGGTAAATGTTTCCATTTTTTTTTATCCATATCCGGTCAGGTGGGTTGCATGGGTTAGCTAGATGTTTTTGAAACTCAATACTATATGTGTTTTAAAGACTTGAGATTTGAACGCCCTCTCTCTGTCTGTAAAGAGGAATAGATAGAGGGCATGACACACACACAAAACTTGGGTTATATTATTTTTTATGATTCGTGAATCTCATGGCCTTGCAGCGGATTAGCATGTGACGACGTGATCACTAAGGTGAGACTTAGCAGAGAGCAATCGCGTCGATTGACCCATCTCTGCCAGCTGCCCCGGCCATGCCTTTTTGCCTCGCTGGCAGTTGTTCAATTTTTGTAACAGTTTCAGCTGGCACCCGGTTGATAGGCAACACGAACATGCCTCTTAGATAACAATCTTTACAAGCTACAGTAGAAGAATGGATGCCCAATCTTATAGATGAACTGAACTGGAGCTGAAGGTCAGTTTAAGTTCAACAAGATATTTTACACTAGAGGGCCCTTAGTGGCAAAGCAGTGCTATCTATAACTGATTTGAATGGCAAACCAAATCTCTGTCCTATTTCTGCTTTTATCAACGGCTTGCTCAGATCAGTCCCCACCTAACTATGGAAACAAACTGCTCCAAGAGCAAACACAGTATCTAGAATATGTTTGCATACATCTTACGAGTGTGCCTCAATGAAACATTACAGTTCACATCAAGAGTAAAAGAATGTGAACACGTCAGGTCCTGGGAGTCCATTGGTTAACCAGGAACTAAAACAGCCATTCTAACTGGACGTTATGTTTTGTGTTCCTACTGTAGAGTATACAGCCTGACTGTTTATTGCCAGTGTTGCTAAGCATTGCCATTATGTAAAATAAATCAAGTGGTTCTTGTCATTGATGCTCACACAACAGCCAATGGCTTAGCCTAACAATATGCATGCTTGTACACAATCTAATGAGAACCAGCATGCTCTATCAAGTCATTAGGAACATTCCTGCCTATGGGAACATCCTTAAAATGGTAAGATGAGAGACAGGATAAAGAATAGAGTGAAGAAAACTTGCAGGGAGTTTCCCTACCTTACTAGAGTAGATTCAGGACACTCTTTCTACAAGTTATCAATTTGGATGATGGCTTTAGTACCTCCCATTGAGCCAATTGATAGGGAACATAACCATAAAGGGATATTTTCCTGTTAATAGTTTACAAGCCTTTATGATAGAAATGGACTGATAATTATCTTGATTATGCAATTATTGGTTAATGACTAAATAAACTCCTTGTAATACTATCAAATAATGAATTTCAGCTTTTCTCAGTGATCAATATATTTTTTGAAGAATCTTGGTGAGTTTTCCATAAACTGAGCATGCATTTCTTTCTTTGTGGTTGCCTGGGAAACAGCTGTGGGGTCGAATACTGGGTTCTCCATTTAGGCAGATCTTTTCCCACTGCGTTCGTATAGTGCCCAGCCATGCAACAAAATCCTGACACACATTATTTAGTCAGGAACTGGCTGCCTGTGCTGTAACTGGCCCTTGTGATTCCACGTCAATGCTCAGTACTGTTTGTGTTTGTGGTATTTTGGTCAATTATTGGTCAATAATAATTATTTTATTAACAACAAGTAAATCAATAAAATAATGGGCATCACACTTCTCTTTTGAGAAAATATTACATTGTAGTCTGTCTACAAAGGGGAATCTTGTCCTTCACTGGTGAGAATGTACCCAGGACAGGTCCATCCTATATTCTGTCTTTATTTTCCGTCATCATTCCCTTCAAGCGAGTCGGAGCCTTGCCTCTCTCCTGCCTTGACAGACTGAGTATGATCAGTATGCCAGCTTCGTGCAGGACGAATAGGCAAGGAGCAGGGTCCGTTACATAACAGGGAAGTGGGCGTGGAGCCCAGCTGGTTCTGCTAAGGCCAGCGTCTGAAATGAAGTGTGTTATTATACTGCATTGCTCAGCCCTGAACAAACTAGCTGCTCTCTCACACATGCGCGCACAGACACACATGCACACACGTGCACACACGTGCACACACATCAGCTCAAACTTTAATTAAAGGACTTTGTCCTCACCACTGTCATGTATGTTCAGTAATATTATGTCAGTTTTGCACTGTATGTCTGAGGTAAATTTACTCCAAGGAACCACATCAGATAAACACACATTGTATTTAGTAGACTGTGTTTCTTGCTACATACAGTACATGCTTATGTTTGCCCATCACTATAGATCTATACATCAAAAGAAATCAGCTTACTTTTAATTGTCAAGCAGGTAGATAAGCATCTGTTTTTTTGGCTCTTTAACTAGCATAAAAGTGCTTTGTTCTCAGTGAAAGAGCGTGATAATTCACTGAACGAGAACTCCACAGGTCAGTGCCTACAACCATCCCGGAGTGGGGGGGGGGGGTAATCTAATTGAAACTAATCTGTAAGACATTGACAAGACAATGAACTCAGCTATGTTTGTGTATAATGTCAATGTGTAAAATGAGCTCTCACACAAGACCTGAAGTATCATTAGAGCTTTAAACCTTTGTAATAAATCTTACAAGTTGAGCAATCTGTTCTTTTTTCTTTTTACGGTATGTATTATTCATATTACTAGTTATGATAACAATAACATTGGTTTGAATGGATAAATGCTGGACACAAATGTTGCTCAAAACATACATATTGATGTAAAAGCCTGTTCATAATTTCTTATTGGTGTCGATAAAAAGATTGTCCCACTTAAGGTAAAGTGCCTTGCTCAAGGTCACAACAGCCTTTGGCACAGTCAGGCATATGAATCAGCAACTTTTGGTCTACAAGTCTGACTCCTTAGCCACTAAGCCGTCTGACCCCCTCGACCTGTTCTAATCAATATAATTTATTTCCAACTTTGGCCACTAACAAGGCACCCATCGAACCTGAAAGAACTGGAGAAGTTTGCTCAATAAGTGTTGGCCAAACTACCAGTTGAGAAGTGTAGAAATCTTATTCAGAGCCTCAGACAGCACTTGATTGCAGTTGTGGTCTCCAAAGGCTGTGCAACTAAATATTAGGTTAAGGGTCCCAGTATTTTTGTCTGTGCCATTTTAATTTGTTTTACTATTTTAACTATTGTTTTTTCAGAACTCAAAAGCAAAGTTTCTGTTGTATTAAATGTGAAATACAGAGTGGTGGATACCAAATAATTGTGATTTGTCATTTTTTTTTCTTAAAGTGTGAATGTACTAATATTTTCAGCCATATATACAGTAAGCACCATAACTCATTGGACAGTACCAATTATTTTGTTAATTTGGTTCTGTACTCTAGCACTTTGATATTTCAAACTTTTTTAACAAATAAAAAACTGAAAAATGGGGCGTGCAAAGTTAATACTTTGTAGTGCCACCTTTTGCTGCGATTACAGCTGTAAGACTGACATTTTTTCCCATTCCTCCTTGCAAAACAGCTCGAGCTCAGTGAGGTTGGATGGAGAGCGTTTGTGAACAGCAGTTTTCAGTTCATTCCACAAATTCTCAATTGGATTGAGGTCTGGACTTTGACTTGGCCATTCTAACACCTGGATATGTTTATTTGTGAACCATTCCATTGTAGATTTTGCTTTATGTTTTGGATCATTGTCTTGTTGGAAGACAAATCTCCGTCCCAGTCTCAGGTCTTTTGCAGACTCAATCAGGTTTTCTTCCAGAATGGTCCTGTATTTGGCTCCATCCATCTTACCATCAATTTTAGCCATCTTCCCTGTTTCTGCTGAAGATAAGCAGGCCCAAACCATGATGCTGCCACCACCATGTTTGACAGTGGAGATAGTGTGTTCAGGGTGATTAGCTGTGTTCCTTTTACGCCAAACATAACGTTTTGCATTGTTGCCAAAAAGTTTGATTTTGGTTTCATCTGACCAGAGCACCTTCTTCCACTTGTTTGGTGTGTCTCCCAGGTGGCTTGTGGCAAACTTAAACAACACTTTTTATGGATATCTTTCAGAAATGGCTTTCCTCTTACCACTTCCATAAAGGCCAGATTTGTGCAGTATACGACTGATTGTTGTCCTATGGACAGACTCGCCCACCTCAGCTCTAGATCTCTGCAGTTCATCCAGAATGATCATGGGCCTCTTGGCTGCATCTCTGATCAGTCTTCTCCTTGTATGAGCTGAATGTTTAGAGGGACGGCCGGGTCTTGGTAGATTTCTGGTGGTCTGAAACTCCTTCCATTTCAATATTATCGCTTGCACAGTGCTCCTTGGGATGTTTAAAGCTTGGGAAATCTTTCTGTTTCCAAATATGGCTTTGAACTTCTCCACAACAGTATCTCAGACCTGCCTGGTGTGTTCCTTGTTCTTCATGATGCTCTCTGTACTTTCAACAGACCTCTGAGACTATCACAGAGCAGGTGCATTTATACAGAGATTCTATTTATCATCACTAGTCATTTAGGTCAACATTGGATCATTCAGAGGTCCTCACTGAACTTCTGGAGAGAGTTTGCTGCACTAAAAGTAAAGGGGCTGAATAATTTTGCTCGCCCAATTTGTCAGTTTTTTATTTGTTAAAATTTTTTGAAATATTTAATAAATTTCGTTGCACATCATGATTGTTTCCCACTTGTTGTTGCTTCTTCACAAAAAATTACAGTTTTATATCTTTATGTTTGAAGCCTGAAATGTGGCAAAAGGTCGAAAATGTTCAAGGGGGCCGAATACTTTCGCAAGGCACTGTATTCCCCCCATTTTCAGGCACCAAAAAACATTGGACATTTTAACAGAATGTAGAATAAAGTAATAATTGTCAATAGATGTTCACATATCCTTTGCATGCTTGAACTCTGCGATGCATCAACATCACCAGATGCTGGTTATCTTCCCTGCTGATCCTCTGTCAGGCCTGTACTGCAGCCACCCTCTGTTCCTTCCTTTACGCCCCTCGCATGTACAATGCATGTTTAATTAGATTCAGAGCCGGTGATTGAAGTTAGAATTTCTGCTTTAATTCAAGGGTTTGAACAAAAATATCATATGAAATGTTTAGTAATTGCAACCATTTTAATACACAGTCCCCTTATTTCAGGGGCTTAAATTTTATTTGACAAATAAACACAATCATAAATACATTTAAAAATGTTAATACTTCATCAAGAATCATTTGCAGGCAATGACTGCTTGAAGTCTGGAACACATGGACATCACCAAACGCTAGGATTCCTCCTTTAGGATGCTTTGCCAGGCCTTTACTGCAGCTGTCTTTAGTTGTTGTTTGTTTGTGGGTCGTTCTGCCTCAAGTTTTGTCTTCAGCAAGTGAAATGCATGCTCGATCAGGTTGAGATCAGGGGCCTCATTTATAAAACTGTGCGTAGAATTTACCTGAAAATGTTGTGTACGAATGAAACACAAAATGTATGTGTGAACAAAAATATTATGATTTATAAAATAGTGTGCACGCACATTCAACGCTGGTTTTCCTTTATTATAAATCACAATCTACTAGACATTTTGCACACGTGCGAGCGTCTTGTCCCACCCAATTAATGCCCAGAATTGCCTATAAATGGTCACGGAAATGCCTAGAACTAATATTTATTGCTACCGAGCAATGGCACATGTTGTAGTTTATTTTCTCTGTGTTCTGTGGGTTGGCGAAATGGTACAGACATGGATTGGTTTCTGCGGGTTCTTCTCTGTAAACCTGGGCCCAGCACAGAGATCCAACATAATAACTCTTGGTAATCGGAACCGGCTCATAGTCCACTCATCATCATCAGCCAGGAAATCTTGCTGGTCTTTGAATTTTTGCTCTCTCTGAATTCTTCCATTTGCAAAATTTTTCAACAGTCCAACGAAGGCAAAGTGTTTCATTATACATTGCATTGCATGTCTTTTCATACCAACCCATTTTATTGTACACACTACCAAATTTTGTAACACTTTCATGTGTGTTGATTGCACTGTTTGTTATTGACAAGGACAGGGCCATTATCACATGAACACAACAAACATGTGATAACATATATGAAACTGTGTACTCGTATCTGCCAGACTGAGGCAACAGCATCAGTTTAAACACAATTTGTCTTACTGTTAACCTTATTATTTATGAATATGTTTTATAACATGCAGGAAGTGTTTAATAATTACAGATCCAATTAAATGATTCCTGATTAAACTACCATTTACTTCAGCGGTTATTCTGCAGATATCTCAGTTTATCCAAAATCATGTTTTTCGTGCGTGCTCCAGGGAACTCTTATTTAAAATGTGAGAGGTTATGTTTGGATTTATTTCTCACAATTTTATCAATTTGAAAGCTTTTCTCGAGTTTCATCCTTTACCCAACTGAGGTGGAATTGATAATTTCGGAATTATTTTTGCGTACGCATGGGTCAAAGTGTATGTAGATGACCAGACGTTCTCAAGTCAAGTTTGTCTTTTATAAATCCCAAAGTTAGCTTAGAAAATAGCATACGCATTATTTTGTGCATACGCAATGTTTATAAATTAGGCCCCTGCCGATTGACTCGGCCATTGCAGAATATTCCAATTCTTTGCCTTTAAAAGGACTCCTGGGTTGCTTTCACAGTATCTTTTGGGTCATTGTCCATCTTTAAAGTGAGGCGCCATCCAATCAACTTTGCTAAATTAGGTGGAATCTGAGCAGACAATAAATCGTTATACACTTTAGAATTCATTTAGCTGCTTCTGTATTTTGTCACATCATCAACCATCACTAGTGACCCAGTACCATTGGAAGCCATGCATGCCCATGCCATCACACTGCCTCCATCGTTTTTTACTGATGATGTGGTATGCTTTGGATCATGAGCCGTTCCAAGGCTTCTCTGGACTTTTTTCTTCCCATGGTTCTGGTACAGGTTGATCTTAGTTTCATCATTCCAAAGAATGAACCGGATGAACTGGTCTGGCTTTGGTAGAGTTTGTCTGGCAAATTCTGATCTGGCTTTTCTATTCTTGAGGCTTATGAGTGGTTTGCACCTTGTGGTGAACCCTCTGTATTTGCTCTTGTGAAGTCTTGTCTTTATGGTAGAACTTGATAATATTCTACACTTGGCTGGATGTTGTGAAGGGGTTTTTCTTTACCATGGAAAGGATCCTACGATCATCCACCACTGTTGCCGTCCGTGAACATCCAGGCCTTTGTGTGCTGAGAGTTCACCAGTACATTCTTTTTTCTCACAATGTACCAAACTGCTGATTTACCCCACTCCCAGTGGAAGACTGTCTGCTGTGAACACCGGGACATTCCCTAGTGGCCTGAGGCTAGTTGGGCCTGCCGTGAATTGTCAACTTGACCAGAGATAATATAGCAAGAAGGAATGAGTTAAACATACAATATGTAGTTTTTGGCCACTAGGGGTCTCTCAATCAAAACAATAGCAAAAGATGTACTTGGATGACGTCGGGAAGTAGCGTGGGATCACGGGTTTTGTTATCGTCGGCAATGACAACCTTCCAATCTAGCGTCTCCGGCAGTTTGAAAAATGTTCACTGACAAAGTAATGTATTGTTAAAAATATTATAACATTATGTTTGGCGGTTACCTGGAACTTAGAACAACTACAGCAGTCAAAGGTTATATTACGCCATTGACCGGCGACAAAATCAACATCGTGGTTAATCTTTCGCATCTTCAAGATGGAGGACAACGTTGCATACCACTGTCCTCCTCCAGCATGTTGATTGGCAGGTGCTTATTTAGTTTAGTATTTATTGACAATAGTTTGTCTAAACCCATAGGTGAAAGCAACATATTATTAGCTCTTCCTCGGTGGTACATCAACCTCTGGCTTTGGTGCTGTATGGCAAAGCAACGCACAAGTTGGAATATTTCAACACTTACGACAAACCCGCCGCACTGAATCCACATTTTGCCGGATCCAATAGATTTGCCGCAGCAGTGCGCATTGCTTCCTATTGAAATGAATGGGCTTCCACCGCAACGCAACCAGTTAGCTGTGGCTGGTGTGAATCCAGCATCACTCTCTATGTGCAGTGTCCTAGCATGAGGGTGCGTGCATCAAAAATAACATTAGGCTATAGCAAGTCTGCACGGGCTTGGATTGCCGTACTGTCTGTGCAAAGATGTAATTCTGCCAATTATAGGATGGCATTTAATTTATATAATCTTTTGGGTTACGTCGTTGTACTTAAAGTTGAGCTTGTTGTCCTATTGTCTATGCATGAGAAACAGAATGCACTGCCCACGTACATGTACCAATCAATGCGCTCGTGGCTTGCATCAATCGGTTGCTTCCCACTGGGGCAGCCAAAGCACGTTGTTGTATTACTATGCTCTAGATAACTAATGTGACCAATGTTTTCTTAATTAAATACCTATTTCAAATAGGATTGCAATTTGACAGATTAATATGACTTTAAATATGATTTTTCACTAAAATTAAGACCTAGACACACACCCCTAGTACAATTATCCTTTAGGATTTTATATCATAATAGGATCCTATAGGACTCAGATGAAAATTGTTATAAGACGCTATAGGAATCTTTTGAACTTAATAATATAGGATTTGCATAGAAACCAATCCAGTAAGTCTTTTTGATAGAATTCTCTTACATTATTTTTATATTGTTGATATGTTTCTAAATGAGAATTACATAATCTAAAATAACTAAAAAGGTTGACTATGGAATTAAATGTACATGTTGTGGCAAGAAAACAAACAATTAGTTGTATGAAAAATACAGATTGCAAACACTAGTTTCAATAAAAAAAAAGATGTTATTAATATTTATCCACAGAACAACATTTATTTTAGCATAGATTGTTCTACAAAGTATCAAGAGTTTCATGTGTGCTTTGATGAGCTTTAGGCGCCTAACACCCTGTCGCCAGTTTGTGGTTTGCCCTCCCCAGACCACTGTCGATAGGTACTCACCGCTCTTGACCAGGAGCCCCGCACAAGCCTTTTCAGAGACGCAGTCGTCTGGCCATAACAATGGCCTCTGTCAGTCGTCTGGCCTCTGTCAGTCGTCTGGCCTCTGTCAGTCGTCTGGCCTCTGTCAGTCGTCTGGCCTCTGTCAGTCGTCTGGCCTCTGCCATTCGTCTGGCCTCTGTCAGTCATTTGGCCTCTGTCAGTCGTCTGGCCTCTGTCAGTCATTTGGCCTCTGTCAGTCGTCTGGCCTCTGCCATTCGTCTGGCCTCTGTCAGTCATTTGGCCTCTGTCAGTCGTCTGCCCTCTGTCAGTCATTTGGCCTCTGTCAGTCGTCTGGCCTCTGTCAGTCATTTGGCCTCTGTCAGTCATTTGGCCTCTGTCAGTCGTCTGGCCTTTGTCAAAGTCGCTCAGGTCTTGACCCATTTCTCCTGCATCCAACACATTGGCTACGAGAACTGATTATTCGCTTACCATCTAATCTACCCAGACCTTGAAATGTGCCCTTGTTAGGAGATGATCAATGTTATTCGTTTGAACTGTGAGTGGTCATAATGTTGAAAATTTGTGTGAACTACAGTATTTAACACAAAAAAACTAACATACATTGGGAACAAAAATATTTGATCCTGTGCTGATTTTGTATGTTTGACAAAGAATTCAATGGAAAGTTTATTTGAACATCGAGAGAAAAAAAAAAGTTATAAATTGATTTCCTATGTGGGGTGGCGACGGGAGTCTGCAACCCCATCTGACAGCCCTGTTCGGGAGATGCAGCCAGGGCTGGCGGTCTCAGTTCCGGTGAAGGCCCCATCTGAGAGGGACCTGGTCGTCAGCACTATTTTCCAGTTGGAGGGTGGGGCTCTTACCTTCGCCCAGGCTCTTTGGGAGGCACCCTTTTCTAGACAACCATGAGAGCTTCACCCACCTACTGCGGGACATGTTTGGTTCTCTCCAGATGGCCGCATCGCCACCACCTCAGCCGGACCACCGGGATGATGCCCCTGCTCAACCGGCTCTCCAGGCCGAAGCCTTTACTCCTGCGGCCCACCAGGACGAGGACCTGGAGGGACTTTTTCTACCTCCACCGCCAGAGTTTGAGGATGCTGTCCCGCCGCCAGACACAGGACACCCTGCGGCACCTGATTCAGGA
Organism: Umbra pygmaea; assembly: GCA_016801145.1. Taxonomy (NCBI): domain Eukaryota; kingdom Metazoa; phylum Chordata; class Actinopteri; order Esociformes; family Umbridae; genus Umbra; species Umbra pygmaea. The sequence goes on along the minus strand of JACXGM010004409.1, from coordinate 16,957 downwards.
CCCCCCTCTGTGACAGAGCTCCCTGGGTCATCCACGGCACCTGACGCAGGGCTCCCTACTGCTCCGGCAGACCCCGGGCTGCCTGTTGCCCCGCTGCCTGTTGCCCCTGACCCCGGGCCCACCGTTCCGCCTGCTCCGCTCCAGGCCCCAGCTCCGCCTCTTGGGGACGAAGAGTTGGAGGCCCTGCTACTGACCCTGGTGGAGCAGGAAGGGGTGGAGCTGTCAATGGAGGAGGCCTTTCTGTTAGCCGGAGCGGAGACCTTGGAGGAAGCCCTCTGGCTTGCTGAGGACACAGGGCCCCCTGCTGCTTCCTCGCCGCCACCGCCGGACAACACAGGGGCCCCTGCCGCTTCCTCGCCGCCGCCGCCGGACAACACAGGGCCCCTTGCCGCTTCCTCGCCGCCGCCGCCGGACGACACAGGGCCCCCTGCCGCTTCCTCGCCGCCGCCGGATGACACAGGGCCCCCTGCTGCTTCCTCGCCGCCACCGGACGACACAGGGCCCCCTGCTGCTTTTGCGGACCCTCCGCCTGGGTGAGTGCTTTTGGGTCTGGAGTCTGGAATGGGTACTGTTGGGGGGGGGTGTTTCTTCGGCCCTTCCTCCCTCCCTTTTCGCCTGCCCTCCCCGGCGTGGAGGGCTTTGGGGTGGGGTACTGTCACCCTTGCCCAGTAGATGGCAGGGGTGGCCATTGAACTGAGCTATGGACTCAATTTATGAGAGATCTATGTATTGTATTTCCTTAGTTTATTCCTATTCATGTGTTCTGTTTACGATAGCCATTTATGTTCCTTAGTTATATTCCATGCTACGCATGAAGGTTGTGTTGCCCTTATAGAGTCTGACATGTATTATGTATATTGTATGTATGTTCCCCTAATGGGTTGTCATGCCTCTCCCTAGCCGAGGTTGCTGGGTAATGGAGTTTAGAGTAGGGATAGCTGATTTTCACATTACGTACAGCTGTGTATTACTGGTTAAGATTAGGTTAGTTAGTATATATATGCAACCTCGACTAGGGACAGGCGTGGATTATTGCCTACTGCACTGTGTGAGTGGTTGAGTGTCCAAAAGCCGATCCAGTATGATCAGGAAGGAAGACTGTGAAAAGTGAGTCCCTATGTTCGTGTTTAGTAAGTCTATTTGAGTGTATACGTAGTCCCGTACCCGCGTGCCTGTGCTTTGTCAGGGTTACGTTTGTTATTGAGTATAGTCATGTCAGCGTTTGGTGCCGCTGTAAAGAGCACTTTAGACTGTATATCCTTTCTCTTAGCATAGCATACCCGAATAGGCTGTACCCTGCAATCGCCTTACCTGTCCTGGATCCCCTTTTCCAATAAACCAAGCATATACTACAACAACATCCTCCTTGAGTCCTCCTCTCTTCCAACACCACACAAAATCGTGACATCCATGACAATGAGTGAAATAAGTATTTGATCACCTCTCAATCAGCAAGATTTCTGGCTCCCGGGTGACTTTTCTTTTTTAATGAGCTGAGATTAGGAGCACTCCCATTAAGGCTGGAATGGGCTACAAGACCATCGCCAAGCAGCTTGGTGAGAAGGTAACAATAGTAGGTGCGATCATTTGCAAATGGAAGAAACACAAAATAACTGTCAATCTCCCTCGGTCTGGGGCTCCATGCAAGATCTCACCTTGTGGAGTTGCAATGATCATGAGAACAGTGAGGAATCAGCCCAGAACTACTCAGGGGGATCTTGTCAATGATTTCAAGGCAGCTGGGACCATAGTCAAGAAAACAATTGGTGACACACTTTGCTGTGAAGGACTAAAATTCTGCAGCGCCTGCAAGGTCCCCCTGCTCTAGAAAACAAATGTACAGGCCCATCTGAAATTTGACAATGAACATCTGAATAATACAGATGAGAACTGGGTGAAAGTGTTGCTGTCAGATGAGACCAAAATTGAGCTCTTTGGCATGAACTCAACTCGCCGTGTTTGGAGGAGGAGGAATGGTGGAAACATGCTTTGGGGATGTTTTTCTACTAAGGGGAAAGGACAACTTCACCGCATCAAAGGGACAATGGATCAAGCCATATACCATCAAATCTTGGGTGAGAACCTCCTTCCCTCAGCCAGGGCATTGAAAATGGGTTGTGGATGGGAATTCCAGCATGACACTGATCCAACACATGAGCAAGGCAACAAAGGAGTAGCTCAAGAAGAAGCACATTTAGGTCCTGGAGTGGCCCAGCCAGTCTCCAGACCTTAATCCCATAGGAAATCTGTGGATGGAGCTGAAGGTTTGAGTTGCCAAATGTCAGCCTCAAAACCTTGACCATGACTTAGAGAGGATCTGCAAAGAGGAGTGGGACAAAATTCCTCCTGAGATATGTGCAAACCTAGTGGCCAACTACAAGAAACGTCTGACCTCTGTGATTACCAACAAGGGATTTGCAACCAAGTACTAAGTCATGTTTTGCAAAGGGGTCAAATAATTATTTCAGTCATTGTAATGCAAATCCCCCCCCAAAAAATGTAGGGATTGTTTTGTTGTTATTCTGTCTCTCACTGTTTAAATAAACCTACAATTAAAATTATAGACTTCTTTGTCAATGGGCCAACGTACAAAATCAACAGGGGATCAAATAATTTTTTCCCTCACTATAGGTGGCTGAAACAAGTAATAATAACTAACATTTATAACTTGTTTGGTACCCGTTACATCAGCAAATAGGGTTAGACTGCAAAATTAGTTTAGTTTTACCTTTATTTTACCAGGCAAGTTGACTGAGAACAGCTTCTCATTGGTAGCAACAGCCTGGGGAAAAGTGGGGGGAGGGAAGGGGATGAAAGAGGCAATTGAAAGCTGGTGGTGATTAGGTCACCATGATGGTACTAAAACCAGATTTAAAATTTGTTCAACCCCCCTACTCTTACGAATAGTGCCACAGGATCTTTAATTACCACGGAGTGTCAGGATAACCGTTTAACGTCGCAGGGCATTGGAAATGATAGGCTCTGATGGATTTTTTTTGCAGCCTACAGATGGCCTCTTTTAGTTGGATCATTGACCACATGTTGTGGGTTCCTAAATGTAAATGCCACACCTGGAATCAATTTTAGACCTTTTACCTTCTTAATTGAGTAAGCCGGGGCTGTCAATGATCTAGCTCAATAAACAGGAGACAAGCGCAGGAAAACTCTTCAGAGTATTTAATAATTCCAAACTCAAAATTAGACTTCCCAAAAGGATTACAGCGCTAGCAAAACACGCAGAACAAAAGTAATAACAGACAACGCTTCTAGCCCAAACTCTGGTATATAAGGAGTCCCACCTTGACAGTAATTAGGCCGAACTGAAAGCACCTGCGTGCTAGCATAGAGAAAGCTAGATGTCCACCACCCCAACCCTATAGTGAATTAACCAAACCATAACAGTCAGTATTCCGGGGAGTCCGAGCGCCCCCTGTATCCCGGCCTGGGGGCCGATGTGACAGGGGCTACATATTAAAGAGCTGTAATCCCTAAACCCTTCCAATGCATATTAAGACCATAGTCATCATTTAACTATATTTTGAATATATTTTGGTAAACAGTCCAAATAACTAAACTTGTGTCAGTGTCCAAATATTTCTGGACCTAACTGTATATATACAGTGTATATATTTGTGTAAATATTTACTGTTTTAAGGTGTTGGAGGGTGTGGAGATAACGCGAGTCAAACGCGAGGTAGGAAGGAACGCAAATAATGAATGCAAAAACAGATTGTCTAAAAGCAGGTCAACACATATTACATCTAAACAAAACCTATACACATGTTATGACCTGCTGCAAAGAAGATGCATAGCCAGACACCAGCCTCTGCAGCGTTCCTGAGGAATCTTAGCCCATTCCTCATGAGCAATGGCCTCCAGTTCAGTAATATTCTTGGGTTTGTCGGCTGCAACCACCTTCTTCAAATCCCACAATATATTTTCTATGGGGTTCAAGCCAGGTGACTGTGATGGCCACTGTAGAATCTTCCAGAACATCTTCTGCAAACAATACATTGTGTCAAAAAGTTCAAGTTTTGTTTCATTGCTCCATGGAACAGAATCCCAAAAGCTCTGTGGCTTCTTTATATGTTTTTGAGCATATTAGAGGGAACTGGTGCTTTTGGGTCAGTAGTGGTATACGTCTTGGAGTTCTGGCATGTAGTATGCACCTTAATGTCAGTGTCTATTGCCACCAAGTCTTGCTGCAGGTCTTTTGCAGTCACTCAAGGGTTCTGCCATCTCAGAAATCTGGTTGCAGCCACCGATAGCTTCCTTTTTCTGCCCCATCCAGGTAGTGTAACCACTGTTCCTTTCACTTTGAACTTGCAAACTATGCTTCAAATGGTGTCTCTGGGAACATTCAGTGCTCTTGCTATCTTTTAGTATACTGTTCCTTGTTTGTGAAGGGTGATGCTTTTAATTTAGCCATGTTTCTAACACGCAGTCCAATGTGACACTCAACAAACCCTTAGCCAGTTCAGGTATTTCATGTGTTCCATCTCAGGCACATCTGGTGCAACTAATGAATCCCTTGATTAGTTTCTTCAGTGCTTGAGACAACACCTGTTTTGCATGTTTGTGCTGTTGTGAGGGATTCTATTCAGGGGGTTGAATAATTATGAGACTGGTGAGGTCAATATGAGTTGCATTTTCAGTTTTATTTGGGGAAACCACTTGATGCATTTGTTGTGTCGAGTTATTTCAATTGCTTTTGTTCCTTTTTTTCATTGCAAACAGCTGAAAGTCTGTACATTTTTTAAATAAACCTGATTTGCAATGGGCAGTGGCAGTCTTAACAGAGGCATGGGTAGGCGGCTGCTTGGGGCCCCCTACCAGCGGTTGTAGTAGAGGGGCCCCAACCAACCTCAAAACTAAAAGAATTATGAAAAGACAGTGACAGAAGGATTTGAACTTGTGAACACTGGATTATTTAACATACCTCAATTTGTGTCGTTTCTAGACTTGGTCTGTTCTGATATATACTATGCTCCCCCTACTGGAAGCATTAGGAACAACAGGGGCTTTAAACTGTCTGGGTCATAAAACCGCCTCCCCCTTCTAAAGGCGCAGGTTCAGCTGCGAACAGGGCGACCCCGACGCCACCACCAGGTGCACAGAAGGGGGGGGGCAGTATACAGTATTTTTCTGTACAGTGTAGATTATAGTATAGTAGTCTACATTACAGCAACATTAAGTATACACTGAATCCCACTGTTCCCTACTGAATTTGTATTGTGTATTTTGGCAAAATAGGGCTGGTTCCAACTGGACTAAACTGAACCAAACATAGAAATCTAATTGGTTTACATTTGGTATGGTCTGGACATTGACATCAAGACCACACAATAATAAAGAATCACACAAAAAACAAGATATCTACAATGTCATCAAAGAACGATGCTCACTTGGATGTAGTACAAAATGGTCTCAGACAAGTGTGGGAAAGTTGTTCCATCCACAGGTAAATTAAATTACGTTTTAAAGTTCAAAAGTGTATGTGATCCATGACCTGCTAGGGGTGTTGTAAAAACTGTCTAGACTTTAGAGAGAGTAGCCTACTGCTCATATGCAGTTTGGCTGTTGAATGCAACAGTTTAGCCAAGGTTGGTCAATTACAGCATGAAATCTGATGTGGCAAGATATGGAACAGGCTGTTACTCTCTCATAAATCCATTGGTATATTTAGCCCTCAGAAGCTCAGACTATGTGTCTGATAAGTCAAAGATTAACAACCTAGTGTTGGAGTTCAGAGTATTAATACCCACAGTAAAGAGTAACAGTGTCATATTTTCATTACCCAGCATGACCTTGTGGAGTAGCATATGTTCTGTAAGATTTAATAATTCTTATATGATATGTTAATGAGGATCATGGACAAGATATATGTTGCATTTAAGCAATAAGTCACAAAGCGTGTGGTATATGGCCAAAAAACCACAGCAAAGAGCTGTTCTTATGCATGACGTACAGTAGGTACAGTGCCTTGCGAAGGTTTTCGGCCCCCTTGAACATTTCGACCTTTTGCCACATTTCAAGCTTCAAACATAAAGATATAAAGCTGTACTTTTTTGTGAAGAAGCAACAACAAGTGGGACACAATCATGAAGTGGAAAAAAATTTATTGGATATTTCAAACTTTTTTAACAAAAAAAACTGACAAATTGGGCAAACTTATTCAGCCCCTTAACTTTCAGTGCAGCAAACTCTCTCCAGAAGTTCAGTGAGGATCTCTGAATGATCCAATGTTGACCTAAATGACTAATGATGATAAATAGAATCCACCATATAAATGTACCTGCTCTGTGATAGTCTCAGGGTCCGTTGAAAGCACAGAGAGCATCATGAAGAACAAGGAACACACCAGGCAGGTCCGAGATACTGTTGTGGAGAAGTTCAAAGCCGGATTTGGATACAGAAAGATTTCCCAAGCTTTAAACATCCCAAGGAGCACTGTGCAAGCGATAATATTGAAATGGAAGGAGTATCAGACCACTGCAAATCTACCAAGACCCGG
>JACXGM010004409.1:0-10343 GCA_016801145.1 Umbra pygmaea | reverse complement strand
CTTGTTTAAAGTTTGCCACAAGTCACCTGGGAGACACACCAAACATGTGGAAGAAGGTGCTCTGGTCAGATGAAACCAAAATCGAACTTTTTGGCAACAATGCAAAACGTTATGTTTGGCGTAAAAGCAACACAGCTCATCACCCTGAACACACTATCCCCACTGTCAAACATGGTGGTGGCAGCATCATGGTTTGGGCCTGCTTTTCTTCAGCAGGGACAGGGAAGATGGCTAAAATGGATGGTAAGATGGATGGAGCCAAATACAGGAACATTCTGGATGAAAACCTGATGGAGTCTGCAAAAGACCTGAGACTGGGATGGAGATTTGTCTTTCAACAAGACAATTATCCAAAACATAAACCAAAATCTACAATGGAATGGTTCACAAATAAACATATCCAGGTGTTAGAATGGCCAAGTCAAAGTCCAGACCTGAATCCAATTGAGAATATGTTGAAAGAACTGAAAACTGCTGTTCACAAATGCTCTCCATCCAACCTCACTGAGCTCAAGCTGTTTTGCAAGGAGGAATGGGCAAAAATTTCAGTCTCTTGATGTGTAAAACTGATAGAGACATACCCCAAGCAACTTACTGTAATCGCAGCAAAAGGTGGCGCTACAAAGTATTAACTTAATACTTGAATAAAAAAGGAATAATTTTGCACGCCCAATTTTTCTGTTTTTTATTTGTTAAAAAAGTTTGAAATATCCAATAAATTTTGTTCCACTTCATGATTGTGTCCCACTTGTTGTTGATTCTTCACAAAAAATTACAGTTTCATATCTTTATGTTTGAAGCCTGAAATGTGGCAAAAGGTTGAAAAGTTCAAGGGGGCCGAATACTTTAGCAAGGCACTGTATCATTGAGTGCCTGCACAGAGCATGGTATTTTGGCAATATGTCACAAATCCGAGAAATGCATAATTGCAACTAGATACCAGTTACTAAAAGCAGTTAGAGCAGTCAAGATTTGTGTTATGTCATATCGGTGGTAATCAGCATTAGAATGACCTTGTTTATCATTTATGGTCTATACTGTACCTGTACAGATGTTTCCAAATAACCCCTTTATAAAAATGGTAAAACAACAACTATATTTTCTTATTGAACCTAACTTGCTGAGATCAAGTCTTCAATATATCATGCGATGTTATCAAAATCAATGCAGTTGTATGACTGGCTGATTATGTATATTTTATGTCCTGATTTCACAGCAAACACACTGTAAAAGTGTAGTGTTAGGGACTTTAATATCTACAAAAGCTTGAAGCTTTTCTGTCTTATTCTATTTATGTATTATGTTCTGCATTTGTACTGTCTTGAAATGCTCAAGTGTTCAAAGTATGTGGAACTCAGGAAAAGTGCCTGTTGATTTTAGCTAATTGAAAATATAATAATAATTTATGGTCACATTTGCTAGAGAATTACACAATATTTAAACAAAAGTGTCTATTGTGGTATTTTTAAGATTCTTGACTAGACATAGTGATTCTAGAGGGGCAATGGATTGGCGTTATGAATAGGAAATTGCGAGCTTAGTGTCTAGGCTGAGTTCTAGAGCCAAGCAAGCAGGACCTCCCCTTTGTGGATTTCAAAGATGACTGTTGCATAACGGAAGGCTGGGTAAAAAGAAAAAACAGACAACTTCAATAAGCTTGAGAAAGCAGGCAAAGAACAAGGGGGTTAGGGGGCAGGGGAGAGGAGGTATACAACAAGAAAGAAGCCTGAGGAACATTTGAGAAGACGGGTTTCTATAGAAAATAATTTGGAATGAATGGAAATAGTTCAAGAGGGCAAGATTCCTAACATTATTTCATATTGCTAGCAGACATTACTTGAGAATTCATTTTTGAATTTGAATTTAACTAATGCATAATTTGTTGCTGTTATTCATGTATTTATGACATTTTTGCAGTTTCACTTAATGAAAATCCTACAATTGTTCTGAATAGAAATCGTGCCATTGTGCTGATATAAAAGTCCATTGTCCAAATCTGATTGATCTACCCAGGTCATTTTCTGTACAAAGCTATTCATTCTGCAAGCCTTTTGTGTCCGCAAGGTCTGAATATTACGGACAATGGTAAACCACTGTGCACTGTAAGCTCTTCCTACCTCCCCTTTTCCATGTTCGAGTGCATGTTTCCTTTTCCAGTGCCCCGGGTGGGTGGAGTTTAATAATTTTAGAACATCTCATTGGTCCTTAACAGAAATCTCCACCCGCCTAGGGCACCAGGTCCTGCAAAACCAACTCGCTCAGTTGCTCTTGCATAGACTTGGCCTCATTTTAAACCAATAAGAATTGACTCCCCAAGAACACATGACCAATGGACACAGTAGGATCCCAGGCCTTGGAAAATGGGCGGATCTCATTGATGTCATCAGGCTTGATACACAAATATTTATAATAGAGATTAATTGAATTTACAAAGAAAATAATTAATTAAATATAATCATCATAAACAAAATCCAAAACATTGTAAACTGACATTTAAATGTATTCAGTACATAAAAATAGAGTGCAAGTGTAATCTGATCCAGCATTAAGGTCCAAGGAAGCTTTTCTGAGCAGCTGTCTTTATCTGTTCCTTAAACGCAGACAGAGTTTTTATGTTGATTAAGGGAGTGTGCCACAGCCATCGAGCCATTACAGGGCTATAGGTAGCCAAGCATTTAACCATTAAAACAACATTCAGATCTATAATCATCAATGCCAAGAGTTTAAATCCTAGTTTCAGATACTAACAATGATCGGGAGTCTCCGGTGTCTAGATGTGCTTTAGAGGAAGCAGCTTTCGTTCTTCAACTATCCTAAGACGAGGCAAGGCCATAGAAGTGCTTGGCCAACTTTATATTGCTAAAAAGTCCCACACATCTTTTTATGACATTATCGTTTAATAGAATCAAGACATTTTTAAAAGAAATGTTCATATAGAACCCAGGTAGGGGGAGACAGAGAGGAAGGGCACAGACAGTGGCTCAGCCATGGCTCAAACCGCCGTCGGCACGGCACATGAGATCTAGAGTTTGGAGCTTAGACCATTACACCATCTCTGGCATGGAGTCAAAGTGGTTTTAATGTACTAGGTCAAATGTAGGGTTCATGCTTGAAAAAGTAATGTCTGGAAGGAAGTGATTTGACTCTTACTCTGCAAGACTGCATCAGATTGCTACTGAACTGTAGCCTTCGAGCCTGCAGAGTGTACTAAAATACATTGGGGCTGTCACTGGTATGTGTGTGTGTCATGTTTTAGCCATATGCTAGCAGCTGAAACTGTATGTTTAACAAGTACAGTGCTGTGTGCTGGTTTATCTATAAAGCATTAGACTATATGGATATTTGATTATCTTCATTTGCTACCCTATTGAGACGTGAAAAACAAAATCCACAAATTGTTAACTACAAATAAGAAAAAATAAATAATTGACTGCGTAAGTATTAGTTTAAATTTGTAGTGGAATCCTTTGCAGCAATGACACCCACTAATCAATTTGAATAAAGCTGTACCAGCACTTTTTGTCAGAATTGCTCAACCTCGTTCAAGTTATATGGGGACCTTTGTGAACCGCAATTTTCAACTCTTTCCACATATTCTCTTGTGGATTGAGGTCCCGTCTTTGACTGGGCCACTCGAGGACACTGACCTTTTTCCGTATATATTACATTTTTTTATTGACAGAACAGTATGAAGCGGAAGCTAAGGAGACTGCATGTAGGGAAGGACAGAGAGGGAAGGCAAAGACAGAAAGCCACAGACAGAAATCCACAGACAGAAAGCCACAGACAAAAAGCCACAGACTGGTCCCCGTTCCTAGGAGGCATGTTTGTTTAATAGTTAGGGGCTTAGTCTGCTATACCCAAGTCCTTTGTGGATGCATGTTGGCGGTCTTTGACTTGCTGGAAGATTAAACCTTTCCCAAGTCGCAGGACTCTTGCAGACTTCAGGAAGTTTCCAGGATTATTCTGTACTTTGCTGTATCCATTTTGCCCTCAATCCTCACAAGCCTTCCAGGCCTGATGCAGAGAAGCCAACCCTAACATGATCCTGCTCCATCATGCTTCATACTGTAGTATGGATGATGATCTCAGGATGATGTTTTTGAAGACTGTTCTAGACAGACTGTTCTGCAGGCTCCCAATTGTTCCATAATCTCTCCATATCAAAATAATGGACTTCACTATGCTCTGGGAGAAATTCAGTGCTTTAAAAATGTTATTTTATACTACCACGGCCTGGTGCTTATGAATAAGCTTAATCTAGATATGCTTTGAATGTTTCTTTGTCTTGTGAATTTAACTAACTGTCCCAACAACCTCGCAGTGGCAGGTGTATTTAAGACAAGTGTATATCTTTAGAGACAGGTGTATTTAACCTGAAATCAGGTGAAACGCTTTACTTGCATACAGGTGGACAACATTCAACTCACTACACTTTTTTAGATTATATTTACAAGACTTCTGGAGGTAATTGGTTGCATCATGGCTCATTCAGGTGTGTCAGCAAAGGGGAATTCTTTATGCAATATTTTATGTTTTGTATTTGAAATTAATTTTGAATTAATGTTATTAATTTAGAACAATTCTAGATTTTATTTTTCACTTTGAAAAAAAAAACAATTGGACATGCCAATCCATTTCTTTTCAAACTGTAGCTCAAATGATAACAAAGTAAGCTATTTTTCCTGCAAATAACACACTGTCTATCCCTGCTTACGGTAGGCATTATTTCCTTAAAAAAAAATACACTATGTCCCCATGCTTACGGTCAAAAAACATTAGGCCTTGTTGTGTGACACACCTGTCCCAATTAGATCTGTCTTAAATGGTTAAATGGTTACCATGGTTACCCACAGCGCCTCCAACAGTTACCGATTGATATGACATTATGGATGTTGTTACACTTTTAGAAGCCAGTATATAGAGTACCTTTTGAATCTATTCACATCCCTGACTAATTATTTTATATTACTACATTACAAATGATACATTGAAATGTTGTTAAATTTGATACAAAAAACAATTAAAACATAAAATAATGCAATTTGAAAAGCACTAAATTCAGGGTTGCCAATAATTCTGACGTGAAAAATGATTTCTTACGTAGCAGGTTTTTAATTTAGTCAAATATAAATGTAAAAAATAAAAGGTAAAATCGAATGTTGAGTTTTATGACAGCTTTATTGCCCTGATCCGAGCAGTCTTCAATCACCCTTAAGAGCAGAGAGGGGGTGAATGCCTACACCACTTTTGGCAACTTACACTTACTCCCTTGTCTTCCATGTAGGTTGGAATGAGCCAGCCTTAATCACCCTGTACTGCAGCAGACAGAGGAGGAGGTCCAGATGTAGCTGGTCTGCTGGGATGAACATATCACCCTAGACAAGTTCATTGCCATGGCCACCCTTCTGGATAACCTCCTGAGGGCATGTAGACACCCACCTTGATGCCTGGCACTGTCCCTGACCCGTACACTAGAGATGCCAAATCCATGGAGATCTAGTCAACATGTCTATCCACCTCAGAGGCTGAACCCATGGAGATCAGGTCTCAGGAACTAACTAAATGCCACACCATCCCAGGTAAGCATCGACCTTCCCTCCTCTCTATCTGTCCACCCCTTTCCAGACAGTTTCAGCTTTCTGATGGCTCAGCTCATCCTGTATTTACAGCCCTGGTCGGCTTAGGGTCTGTGGAGACATTTCTAGACGTTTTCTTTCCTTCACACCCCATTAGTCAAAGTCAAAGTCAAAGTTGTTTATTTATCATATGAATTGAATAACATACATCATCCTATGCAGAGAAATTTGCAAATGAAATTCATTTTGCATTTATCCTTGCATTATCACCCCTAGCATTCTGTTTCTGGCCCTGAACAGCCGTCCCTTTCTGTTGTAATCAATCAGACTCACCGCAAACACATTCCGTTTCCTGTGATTACAGCCCTTGTTGTTTTAGGAATGCCCTGGCTTCAATTGCCTTACTTCACAATATCCTGGACAGAGAGGAGCATCCTAAGAATGGTATCTGCAATGCTAGGGGAAAAAAATATTGGTGCCCAAAAGATCAACCTCAGAAGAAAGTCTGGACTGTGCTCTCTAGCCAATTATACTAGCTGAGTACCATGACCTTTAGGATGCCTTCTCCAATTCATGTAACACCTGTTTCCCTCCTCCCCACCCTTGGAACTGAAACATAGGGCTGCTGCCAGGAGCTGCCTACCAGCAGAGCCTTGTCTACCCTGTGTCTCTCAAAGATACTGAGGCATACGTTCAAGGGTCTCTACACTAGGCCATCATTCCCCGTCTACCTCCCAAGCATCATCCATCTACTTCCTTGAGAAGAAGTAAGACAGCCCCCCCCGGAGGGGGTTCATGTGGCGTAGTGGACTAAGTTGCTGCATTTTAGTACAGGCTACGTGGTGATAGTCAGTGGTCGAGCCTGACTATGTGTTCTCCAACTTTCCTCGGACCTCCAGCACGTGGCAGCGCAAATTGGAATAGCACTGCGCAGGATTTGGGATAGATAAGTCCAATTATTTACCTTGCCATGCCGCTATCCAGCGACTCCTTGTGTGCAGATTGGGCGCCTGTAAGTTCAATGGCGGAAGTATAGCTGGTGATTGTAATCATCCCGTGCATGATCTGATTAAAGGCGTGTTGGATGAGCAGTGCATAAAAAAATCTGTCAGCTCGGCGACATGTGGATGGATGAACCATGTGAGCGCCTCTCACCATCCCGCATCTGTCCAAGGAGTTGCAGAGCTGCTGACAAGGCAGGGTTAGTGGGAATTGGGAGGAAAGAAAAGACAGGGGGTCCCACGTCTATCTTGATTACCGGACCCTGAACGCTGCTATAGTCATGTACCACTGTCCACTAACTATAACGTAATTCAGTAAGATGGGCCTGCATAGTGCTTAGAACCTGATGCACATTAGTGAGGGGGACAGGTTGAAAATTGTTTTTGTACCACCCTCGGTCATTTTGAGTATCTGGTCATTCCATACAGATTAACAAATGCACCTTCCATCTTCCATGCCTTTGTGAATGAGCATTTTAGAGACATGATTGTTTTTTTTAATAGTGGTCTATATTGATTACATTCTGGAGTACCCCACTACACTCGATCAGCACATAAATCATGTCCGAGTAGTCATTACAAATGTGTTGGAACATCACCTCTCTGCAAAAGCTAACTATTTTTTTTCAACTGTTGACAGTGTCCTTTCTTAGTTATGGATCAACATCCTAGGCATGGAGATAGAGATGCACAAGATGAGTGCAGTCAGGTCAAGGCCAGTACCCACCTCCATCAAGGCAATTCAAAGGTTCCTGGGGTTTTGAAAAAAAGCCATGTTTATTGGCAGATTTCATTTCTCCCTGAAATTTCACACAGACTCAAAGAACACCAAGGCAGATAGTCTGTCTCAAATCCACAATGCTAAGAAAATACCTTTGCTTGAGGTCCCATCATTCCCCTTTCTAGCATCATAGCTTTAGTGGGATGTAAATGAGGACATATGTCATGTTCAGGTGAGCAACCAAATACCTGCTATTACGGTACCACTTGCTTGCCAGAGTACATAACATAACAGACAATGTCCTGTCTCCTTTATGGAGAGACTTTGGTGTTAGGGTCAGCCTCACCTCCAGGTACCATCCACAGTCCAACGAGCAGGGGGAGAGGTTAAATCAAGAGCTAGAGAATACCATTCATAGCTACTGTCAGCACCGGCAGGGAGAATGGTCTTTTGCCACTCCTCCACTAACCTCATGCCCTTTTAGTGTGTTTAGGTTGCCAGCTGGTCTTGGCACTGTGGTATCTGAGCAGGGTTGTAGTCAAAATTTATAGGTATAAATCATACATTATTTAAAATCTAGGGCCCTCTCTTTCTCAGTTCCCCTGGAATCATCATCATCTTTCCCTGCTTTACCACGCCCCTGCAACTAAGCCAGATGAAGCCTATGCCATGGATTGATGGTTCTGGTGCCCCAACGCAGTCTGGAACACCACCAATGTCACCAACACACCATCTCTCACCAGAAGACACAGGCGGACCATGACTACAGTAAGGCCCATGTTCCAGCCTGGCTCTCTATGAAGGACAACTTCTTTTGTCTGCCCTGCCGGATGCTATGTCCAAAACTCATTGTTTTGTGTGCTATCACACTATATGCTTGTGGTACTTTGTAAACCTACTATTAAGACTTCTGTTAGAGGTTGCATTTGGTTCCTGCCTTCAAAATAAAAAGTAAAATTACTTCATATTTCTTTGACCATTCTGAGCACCCTTCTGAAGATATCAGTATCATTGTGCAGGTCTAAACAATTTTGTTAAAAAGACATTGTGTAATTTAACAGAACAAGCATTAATGTACTTGGCTAACCTAGTAACTGGATGTTCAAAACTTTCTGCATTGACATTTTTTATCACAATGAGGAAAATACCTGAAGGTCATTCAAATTACACACTGTATTTTGACAACATCTACTGACTTGTACAATAATATTCTATGCTTTATGGTATTAGAGTTTTGGGTATTGGAACCTTTGTTTGTTTGTCACAATGCCTGACAGCATAGAACAATGTTCAAAATAGAAAAATAATTATTGGGTAAGTTATTCAAGACCAACATAATTCAAAATAACAATGTCTAGATATATTTATCAGGGGTACCAATCATATAGACTAAGGATCCTGAACACTTCCTTTAATGCAGATATTACAATCAAAATATACATATTGTTTATTTTGGGTATTTTTTGTTATTTATAATGACAGAATGGTAGGAAACATATGTGCAAAATCTGGCACCATATATTGTCCCTATAAGACCAAAACAGATAAGTTTGCAATCTATTATGTAAAACTGGACCCAACAAGTCAATCTATGATGATTTTCTAATTAAGTGTACTTATTTATTAAGTGTACTTATTTTGGTGACCCTGATTGGAATTTGGAATATAAAGCTATGATTATAATGTTTTATATTGAAGGAAATGGCATTTTGTTGATTTGTTTCAATAAATATGTTGTGTTTCCTTCCTTACTTAAATTTGCAGTAGCCCTATAACTTTTTATTGCTCTTACTCTGTAATTATCTGGGCATCACCGAATGACTACTTTTCACGAGAACTCTGTAGATATAGTATGCTATCATGGCTTTACTGCAGGTCAATATTTCCTTCATTACATCCATGGAAATCTAAACAGGGTGGATTCTAGGCTGTCTGCTCCAGGGGCTGGGAAACGTATCCTTGGAGACATTGAAGAAAACATGACGAATCAGAGATAGTAAAATGCAGACTGTGGGTTTGTAATGTGTCATAGTAGTACAAGTCGCTGCATCGCAGCACAACTGCGTCACAGTGGCCAGGAATTAAATCTTTTCTGCCTATGCCTGGAGAGTCGGCTAGGGGCGGCGCAAATTGGTAAAGAAGGGTAAGTAGTCGGACAGTTACCTTGTCACATCACTTTCGTGCAAATCCGCAAATGTGTAATACCTCCCATATTTGTACCGACTAAAGTCTTCAGTGTTGAATGAGCTTTGTAATACAGATCAGATTGATTGGCGACAAATGCTTAGAAAAAGCATGTGCTCGATCTTCGACCATCTCACTCATGACAGGCATTGACGATGAGAAATGTCTTATAGGGGAACTGAGGTATTGGGTGTTATGGAAAACAAAAAAACAAAAAAAACCTGCAGACTGCACTACACCCAACTGGCAATCTGATATTGTATACAAATGTATAAAGTGTACAATTACCAAAAGCAGGTGGCAAGGTCAAGACACCAAAACAGCTATGGTTTGAACTTCGAATCCCCCCGCCTTCTATGCAAAATTGTGAGTCTTTGGCTCCCTCTAGTGGACAACATCAAATCCTCATCGCAGCATCATCCTAGGGTTTATTGCTCATGTTCCATTGAATATAATTTGAGGATGGATATTGCCTTCTGTTATTGGTCATCATGGTTGTCACACGTCTAATAATACTGGTAAATAGGCTAAATACACATCTACTGTCTGTCACTAACGGGACTATAACTGAGTTCCAGCTAACAGTGTTCGGCACCACACCTGTCCATCTGTCTGGCTCTAGGCTTACATAAAATGTAAAGGTCTGGTAAGCATGGTCTTAAAATAAACGAAAATCTCACAAACAGTACTTTACAATCATGCTTTATTCTGGTTGATTTCTTAAAAAAGAATCAAATAAAAGGTTAACCTGTTTTAGAACTCTCATAAGCAGTACATTGTCCTTCATTATAGGTATTGAAACTATAGTCTTTCTTTACATTTCAGTCACATCATCTTAAATATCATTTATTGGTTTTA
>JACXGM010004408.1:27500-38232 GCA_016801145.1 Umbra pygmaea | reverse complement strand
CTACTACTACTACTACTACTACTACTACTACTACTACTACTACTACTACTACTACTACTACACTACTACTACTGCTACTACTACTACTACTACTACTACTACTACTACTACTACTACTGTTGATACTATTGATGATACTGATGATACTGATGATGCTACTGATAATATTAGTGATAGACTTTAATTCATCTGGGCATACTCTCCAATTGTCTTTCACATTGATGTTGGGTGACTTTATCCCACTCCAGCTGCAAAAATTCAAGCACTTTGTTTGATGGCTCGTGACCATCCATCTTCCTTTTGATCACATACCAGAGGTTTTCAATGTGGTTGATATACAAAAACATTGCAGTGGTCTCAACTTTGCCAGAGCTGTAGTATGTGTAAATATATGAATGTGCGCGTGTGTGCCTGTGTATATATATTTATATATATTTTTAAATTTTTATTAATTATATATATATATATATATATATATATATATATAATAATTAATTAATAAAAAATTTAAAATTGGTAGAATTATCTTTTAAAGTAGACAGCATAAAAGCATAACTCCCATTGAGAGCCATGCATGGTTTTCACAGGAAGCTTGAGAGTTAGTTATTCCTTTGTGGTATGTTATGGTCAAACACTTTGACAATTTGCAAATTCTGCCAATATATGTTTATGTTATCTTGATTTATTTGTATAATAGTTCATAACATATATTTGACTTTTAAAAAATTAATAACAAATATTTGACATTAAAAAATAGCCTATTCAAACCAATGGATTTGTGTTTGTTACCAGTGGCATAGTAATAATAAGTTTTATATGATGACTGTCTTCACCCCGTTTAACGTGCATTATTAGTTTCTGGAGTCATGTAAACAAGCATATATTATAACTTACTTATTTACAGCATGTGAAGTGAATATCAGCCTAATGGGTCAGTAATATAGATATGGCAATGGATAATGATGTACTCTTTGAGATATCGATATTGATTGCTCACTTAATAATTAGTAAGAGAAAAAACCAATGACAACTGCAAACTCCTGTCATAGACCTAATTATTAACGTTATCGCTGTCCGTCTGTCATTTTAAGTTTAGATTTGGCCTTTAGGTCTATAGGCCTTTAAATTGTAGTTTTCACCATATGCCTATAGCCGTGTTGGATATTGGGAAGGCAAATTCTCACCAGATTCTATTTTATCTTATCCTAACAGTACTACATAGCCTATTAGATGCATGGATTTTCTCGACAGTTAAAATACCTATAGTCATAAATAACACAAGTGACCAAGAACAAGTAATCAAGAAACCAGACGCAGAAAATTCCAAGTAGATTTCCAGTTGCCAACTGGCAGATATTCGTAATATGATTAGGTCTACTGAACGTAGTCTGTGCTCTTAACGTTGCTAGCTTCTGCTGTTAAACCCACTTAAAACCGGTGCTGTCAATAAAATATGATCACAAAGCGAAAATCATACACCAGGACGTAGGAATTGCTATGACTTAAGGTTTGAATATATATAGGCTGGCTATTCACTATACGCAGACCTATCCATAAACTTGGAACGTGCGGTAGCCTTTTTTGTAGGCTATATGTTTCCTTTTATTAAATAAATACCTGAAATAAGCTTCTATCTGCTGTAGTTTATTCAAACATTTTATAAACACATGAAGTTGCTTTTCAATCACCTTTTGTATACAGTATAATGGACTTTGCTTTATCTTACATTATATTATCAACTTTGCACTCAAGTTAAAGCATGCGGTATTTCTATTTTTAGCAAACAAATAGGCTAAAAGGAACATACTCCAGACAAAGCCTATAAAAGTAAAGTCACGCTACAGAAACAGGACACATTTTACCGGGCCGTGGCACCCCTGCATAGAAGATAAAGCACACATGAGCGTAAAAAAGACTAAGCTATATACAATAGAATTCTTCTTCTACAGAGTCTGGATATACCTTATTTGTTGCACACTTTGTTCCTAATCCAAGACCAAGAGAAAATGCCTACAAACCATGTTAAAATCATTCATTTTGAGTCCTCAAAGAAAGCGAGTGAAAGTGAACAAAAGTTCCTTTTGTCTGTTTCTCGTGATATGTACAATGTAACACGTCTTCATCACTTTTTTAAATCCAAAAATCATGGACTTTTAAATTGTTGTGCAAGTTCATTGGTAAACACATACAACCCGCATAATCCATTTGAAAAATAAATGATTGCAACTAATCCAGTTTAGTTGTCTGTCGCCCCATTCTCAGGTAGGCATGCTAAACCCACAGCTGTCCGAAAATTATTTTAATCGCGTCTGATCCGTCAACTGTTGTATTGACAGGCGTTAAGGCTAGACCCGGGACTTTGCAACCCGCTGTATCCAAAGGTTGGGTGCTGTTTTGATTTCAGTCTCAGGGTCGCCAAGCTAGAATTACACGTGTCTCTGTATACGCTATATGGGGAACCGGGAGGTCCATACGGACATGCGGAAGAGGACATGGCTGAGTTGATTGTAGAAGTGCCGATGCCATTCAGATTGCTGATGTTGTTTAGGCCGGGGGTTGGCATTCCCGGTACAGCGGAGTGACCCATTCCCCCTGCCATAGTCATCGACGATATGGAGTTAGGAGCAGAGAACATTGACTGGGATGTAAGTGGGCTCATCGAGTTGAAAAAGGTGAAATTCTTTGTGGATAGAGGGGCCGGGGTCAGGCCTTTGTTCGTCCAGTTATTGTAGGTGTAAGCGGGATACATGTCGTCGTAGGGCTGCATGAGGCCGCTGAACTGGGGAAGGTAGCTGTTCTTGCACAGGTCCATTTGCTGGTTACGTTCACGCTTCCTCCATTTAGCCCTGCGGTTTTTGAACCACACCTAAAGATCAAATAAAACAAACGTTATTATTTCACGATGTATAACAATCTCTAAATTTAAGTAAAGTAATATAATAATATTATGTTGCCATTATTATGTTATGGTTTGTCAGATTTACAATAGGCTACTATCAGTAACATTCGAAATAAAACGCTGTGTCGGCCTGTAGTCCTCTGAATGATGGAATACCTAGAAAATATTTTGTCAGAAATTGACACATTTGTCTCTAATGTTTATGTAATGTGACACTTTGTTTGTTAGTATGGAAACAAACGAGGATTAATATATTTACATATGTATATATTGGAGTGGGCCTATTTAGTCTTTCTGGAGCACACTATATACAAAATATACATTTCCCAATAAGACACGACGGATGTGTCCTCATAAGGCTAATACTAGTAGTGTTACCTTTTAGACATTAAACAAAACAGACGTCTTGCTCTTATTGACACCACATGTGGTGCATTGTAAATAAATACATGGTCCGATAAGACTTAATTGTATATTGCAGAAATTAACGCGCGCGTTTTTTTTCTTGTCTATATTCTAATTAAAATCACATTTTTATTTAGTGGCGTTTGGGTTGAATTGTTAGTATGGGCAAATATCTGCTCTTTGGACTTCACTAAAAATATATGCCTGTAAGTGTTAGACGACGTTGCAGTATTGTCAAGAAAACACATTGGGGCACTAAAAAGACATTTAAAAATGTATGCATACCGAAATAAAAATGTTTAATTGATTGGTGCAAATAAACTTAAAACACAGTAGGCCTCGAATCAAAGGGATCAAAAGTGGATATATCCAAGCTGTGTTCGAATTATTAGTAGTAGAGCACAATGACTTTGAGTCAACAACATTCATCCGGATTACAATGAGCAACTTTAAATATTTCTGGGGGAGGGATATTGGGTGTCGGTTCAATCTCACCAAGTTAGTAGGATAATCATTTGTAATTATTTGACAGAAAGCATCTAATTGACATTAGACTATAGGCTTGACGTCAATCTTATTAACCCCGAACATGTCTCAACGATTTTTTTCTTGTGTTTGTTTTACTGTAGAATTGGTTCATTCACATATTTAGACATAAAGCACGAATCACGCACGGCTCCAAACGGCCGACAAGGACCTTACCCTGACTCTTGCCTCGGTGAGATTGGTCCATACGGCTATCTCCTCTCTCGTGCTCATGTCGGGGTAGCGGTTCCGCTGGAAGGTGGCCTCGAGTTCTTGCAGCTGCTGGCTGGTAAAATGAGTCCTCTGCCGCCTAGCTTTTTTCTTTTTTGGGTCGTCTGCATTTCCATCGTCACTTCTGTGTTCTACGCTTCTCTCTTTTTCTGCAAAAAAACATACATAAATTATGGTTATTGTAAGATAGTTTATACTCATCCAGACATATATATAATAAAATGGCGCCCCTCCCCCAACTGTGTTCTGTTTAACCTCAGTCCCAGTCAGCTCATGAGTATGCCTAGATACAGTACCTATGCCCAAAACGCATGTAAACTTTTGTACAAACAAAAAATGGTTTCCGTTTACAGGACTGCATTGTAGGGAATACATGTCAGGGTAATCCTAACATTGTTTGAAGTGTATAGAAAACAGTAAAGTAAGTTGCCATTTTGAAAAAATACTATAAGCATTATCACAATAACTCAGCTTATAGGCGACCATGGGCGTCAAACATGGTCAGAATGGCTCAGGGTTATTACTTTAGATGTTGTATTATACATTTTTGGGCTTATGTTTGCATGAATCAACAATAACATGGCCTTTGTGGCAACACTTGTCCAGTATATTATAAAGCCTTCATTATATGCGTGTCCTTACAAAATAGCCTTTATATAGCCTTTATTTCTTGAAAAGCTATATAAGACGAAAGGTAAGCCTAGTTTTAAAGCAAACTCAACAAGCTGATGAAAGTGTTCTCTCCTATTAGGCCAACAGTAGGCCACGCCACCTCTACGGCCACGAAATATTGATATGACTTTCAACCAAGCGATGTGATATTAAGGGCAGGACAATATTTGGTATTTAATTCACATATAAATGTTTTTATTATTCAAAACAATCTAATTGGTTTTAATGTGCCATTTTCAACTTGAAAATGAGCCAAACTGTTCATTGTTTATATTTATTTAAAGTACACTCTTAAAAATAAAGGTTCTACAAAGTTTCTTTGTTGGGCTGTATGGTTCCTTGAAGAACCTTTAACATCTAAAGAACCTTTCCATTGCACAAAAGGTTCTTTGTAGCGCCAAAAGGTACTTTAGATTATAAAATGATTCTTCACCATCAATCTCATGTGACCTTACATTTTTGGAGTAAATTTGTGTTTTCCATACATTTATTTATTTGTGGTGGCGTGTCACAATCTTTGCACTGACCGCTATAAATAGATTTGTGCTTCCTATGCTATTTAGACTGCAAAATATATTTAAACTTATATTAGTAACATAAAAGGCAACGTGTTTAGTTTTGGGCAGTTATGCATTGTTTTCATATTTCTTAATGGCACTAAGAAAAAATAGGTTCTTCAAGGAACCTTTCAGTTAAAGGTTCTTTGTGGAAACAAAAAAGGTTCTTCTATGGCATCGCTGTGAAACCCCCTTTTTGGATCTTCTTGGCACCTTTATTTTTAAGAGTGTATGCCTATTAAAACACGACAATTCAGTGTTAATTATTTAATTCCACACGAGGTGCTGAATTATGCATTCATTATTTTGTTCAAATGATTTGACATTCCCATTTCATTTTGTAAACTCCATAGGCCTTGGAATCGATTCATACTTTAAGATACAGTACGACATTTAACCCTAATCGATTAATACTATGCTACAGAATATAATTTTAATTATATGCTATCTGATAAAATGCATATTACAGCATGGCTTTAACTTGTTTGCAGGTTTATCAACAAACACACGTTTGAAACCGTGTCCTACTTGATGACTGCCATCAGATGTATAGGCTATGTATTGTATAATTGAATACTCAAAGCATTGGGCAGATTTTAGCATACGTGTCTCCGTTTCTTTTATCGATACGTCGCTTTGCTAGCAATAATGTTTAACACAAGGCACGTTGTAATTATACAGCCCGAGTTGAATTATAGCCTACCTAGCAATAATGATAGCAGGTTAGCTTAAAACAATGTTATTACACGTTAATGTACCTGCTATTTCAGTATCTGATGACTCGCTGCTTGAGTTCTCTAACGTTTCTCGAGTGCTTTTTGAAGTTCTCGGCAAGTGAAACGTAGAGGCCATGTCTCGCGTCGGTGGAGGTCTGACGGTCTCTGCGATTCTGTCCAAATTCATTCCACCTTAAAAAGAATGATGCCGTATTAAAATACGTTTTTAAGTCCTGCGTGTGCGAACTTTTTCAATACGTAACACAAATGATTAACCAAACACTTGCCATTGCGAACAAGCTTTTTAAAACAGACTTCCAAGAATTTGTTCTCCGTAAAACAGCCACAATTTTCCTCGCAGCGGTGACAGCGCCTATGCTTTCAGTTTCCGCTGGTGTGGATGTGCCCGGTGTGACCGAATTGAAGCGCTCGCAGTAGAACCAAGAGATTTGACCCACCCATCTTCTATGTTTAACCTCCCCAAAATGAGGAGTCCCACCCACAAAGACTGTTCAATCTACTGGAGAGGATTTTTTAGGGGGATTTATCTCAGGGGAGCATGAGCCAACGACGAGTTGCGTTGCATTGTCTAGTTTGGAAGAAAATGGACCCTTGATTCATGTTTGAAATGTGCTCCGTTGCAATGGCACGGCAGCTGTGCTTATATAGCCGACAGACACACTAGCAAAATGTCTCTCCAGCGTCTCTTGGACATGAACCGAGCTGAATAAACATAAGCATATAGGCCTGTCCATGTTATTTCCACTGCTCGACACGGAAACTGCATAGTTTATATTTCATGTTAGTTATAGTATATGAAATTAGCTGTAAAATGTGCCCGCAATTGTCTGTCCATTAATATCTTGTCATTAGCTCTGGCCTTTCAGGCTTTTTACAAAAAATCACGTGTGTGTACATTGTGTGTGTGTGTGTGTGTGTGTGTGTGTGTGTGTGTGTGTGTGTGTTTCTACACCTAAATGTTTAGGACACCTTCACCTGTGTAGCCTTCCACTCTTATCTCTCTCTAGTTGTAACTGTCAAAACAAGACAAATCTCAGCTGAAATCAACAACCTCTGGAGATATTACCGCGCAGGCTACAATTATGGAGGATGGGGATATTGCGATGTGTAATGTATTTGTGTATGTCTGTCTGTACACAGATTTTTATATTTTAGAGCTTTTGCAAATATGCTCGAAGCAATAATTTATTATAAGATATATCCTACATTTAAATAGTTGGACATGTTGAAAACGAGATGGTGCATGTCAATAGTTTTTAACCTGCAAAGAATGTCAAATAAATAAGTATAAATATGCGCACAAAGGTTTATTGTGACCTTATTAACACAAATAAATTGCCAAACATGCACAATCAATTTCTCACTGAAAAACATAACAATAAACGTCATACAGTTTTAACAACATTTTTTATTAGTAATATTGCTCGACTGATTCCTCTCACTTAAAAATACGATGTGGCAATTATCAGGCAAATTGTTGCCTCATTTGTGGGGGCTAAATCTTAGACATTGTTTTAGTATACCCTGTGTGTACTTATACATCAAACTATTAAAACTTTAGCTTTATTATATGGAAATGAG
Organism: Umbra pygmaea; assembly: GCA_016801145.1. Classification (NCBI taxonomy): domain Eukaryota; kingdom Metazoa; phylum Chordata; class Actinopteri; order Esociformes; family Umbridae; genus Umbra; species Umbra pygmaea. The sequence continues at coordinate 30,625 of JACXGM010004408.1, read as the reverse complement.
GATGATGCTTCGCATATAAAGAGGCTAAAATGCTTATTTTATTAACTATGAAACACATTGTCTAAATACCCAACCTAACCTCACCCCTTTGCGTATTGATAACACGAGATTACACTTTACATTTTCATATTTATACGCCAAATGTAATTTTCGCGTGCTATAGAGACACCAAAGGTTAATATTGGGAACGGTTAAGGTTAGGCAACATCTTACAAGGAACGGCTAAGGTTAGGCAACACTCCAGTGTGGTTAAGGTTAGGGTAAAGGTTAGATGATGTTTAGATATGACGTTGGTATAACACGAAATAGTTAAGCATACCTATTACACGCCACTTTGGCGTATCTATAGCACGCGAAAAGTTAATATGGCGTCTTTATAGCACGATAAAACCACATCGTGTTATATGTAAGCCTTGGGTGAGTTCAGGCTGAAATAACGGTGTGGAATTGAGTTTTTCTGCTTTCTCTCTCTCAATTAATCCCCAAAACTATCTTGGACAGTCAGCCTACAGTAAATCAGCGGCGCCTGGTGGTAAGTGACAACTGGGATGACAAACTTAGAAAAAAGTAAATGTAAAGACCCACTGAGCAAATTGAAAGACGTCTCTTTTGGATGTCTATTCAACATCTTTTCAACCACAAAAACTTATTTTCAACGTCTTTTCAACCTCAATTGCTTAGAAGGGAAGTTAAATCACGTTAAAGACCAATTCCAAAGTAAAGCAGTTTCTAAATTACTAAAATGTAAAACTGTAATATGTATTCTGACTGCCTCATTTTATCTTAAATCAAAATGCATGCTAATTCAAGTAAATTACTTTTAAACACCGTGTGACAATCTAGTTCCTCCTTTTCAACCATTATTATGAGTCCATCCATCCTCAGCCTATAGCTCCCCTGCTATGCACTGATTATTTACTGTTGGTTGATGTTATGAATTTATCGGCTATTATCACAATTCACCCGTAACTGTTTTATTCGTTATATGCTTGCAAATAAACGCATTATTATAAATACGTTGGCCAGGTATGTTGATTTAGGCCGCTTCAATTGAGAACCGTCCTCAAGCCGTGAGATAGGCGCCAGCGCTAAGCATATTGGGTCATTGTGACATTAACGTTTGACATGAGACCCGGTAGAACTGGTAAACTGCCCTTAAGGGCCTCTCAGAATGAAACTGACTAACCTTTCCACAATTACTTACTTTCTAGATCATTTATTCAGTTTCCACGCCAGCTCATTGTATTTAAGTGATTTACCTCTCTAATGTACTATTATTAAAACTAAAACCCTATAAACGAACAAAGTGTATTGCGTTTGCTTTATTTGTTCGTGCATTTTGTGTCTTTGTTGGAAGGCCAGTAGCATTTAAATAAACTAATCAAAAACTAAAAACGACCAATTAATGTGGATGTTCCATACTGAAGCTCCCAAATTAGCTGGCAAGTTGGAAATTATTCAAAACAAAAAGAAAGAAAACACAAACGGCTTTAGGTAGAAACAAATAAAATGTCCGTATAGATGATTCCCTAAAATCTAATAGGTTTGGAGAAGCCTGAAAAGCCAGAAAAGGGTCAAGTAATTATAGCATCCCGCGAGATTACAAAAACAAATGCACTTCATAATGACTGAGATGTAGCCGAATCCCGTTGGTCTTTAACTCTTACGTTAGAGTAGAGACGTGTAGTGTTATATCCTTGACAATCTATGTCATAGGCCTAATCTGTTGATCTTCTTGCATATATTGAAAGAGGGACTGCATGTCAACATTGGCGTTGGACGTCCTTAATGGACGGCCGAATCGCTGGCTTGGCTGGGTCTAATAATGCTTTTTCAAATATAGGGCACTCGTGACTTGCATGACTGATGGTCTACAATAGCTTTTTAATCCTCCAAGACAAGTTAAATGACATTGGCAAGATAAACAGTAATATTTTGTCAGAGGACTGAAAATAAACGTTACAAGACCGTCACAAATCAAATAACAAATATATAATTGAATTCAAGTAGTGGCCTATATATGGTAAGGACTCTTGTTTGTTGTATATCAATTACTTTTTTCCTCCGACATCCTCAAACAGGACGAAGCGGATTGGACAAGGATCTACGGAAGTGCATATGGACATAAAGGCATTAGTGCCTCAATGTTCGTCATATTTTGGCTGTCTAGAATGGATAATTGGTCCAAGGCCTGACACGATGCAATAGCGCTTTAGATTAATCGAAGTGTTCCACTAGTGCCTCATGGTTGTATTCACCAAAACAACTACGTAACTATATTTTGCTGAATACATTTTAGGATAACCAACTAAACGCAATAATTAAGTATTTCCGCAATTTCAGTGCACATTTAACCCTAAGTAGGACAACGTTTGAGGATTTCCTTAAATATTTAATAAACAACTCGGAATCCTATATCGCCATGCTCTATTATAAAGCTTTTTGTGCACGGATGACGCATTGTTTTAGCGTTAAATATACCGAAGGCCCACATATATACCTAATACCGAAGGCCCACACAAACCAAAGCAGTACTATTCTGCCGAATTCTCAAATATAGGAAGCATGCAGTATTACCTGGATCTCCGCAAGAGATTACATTCTTTGTCAAATTAAGTTCCATTTCAGATGCCTGAAAGAAATAACAAAGCACATTAAACATCACATAAGAACGCAGTGGTTCGTTATTGCTTCTTATCTCTATATGCTTTCAAGTCAGGCGAAAAAATGAACTATCATTGGCCTTAGTTAATAGCGTGCACACTTGTTTATTTGCTTAGCCTAAATTACCATAACGAAATAAAAATGCGTGCAGAATTTACAAAAAACTTTAGTCCTTTTTCGCTGCATGTTTTAACCAGAGGGAATTTTGTTGACCTTTCGTTCATAGATACCATAAAAGTTTATCTTTATCGTGATGTATACACATAACCCGTCTTATCTCCAGGAATCCCTTTGCTCGTTTTATGTCCGTAATAAATCGTGACATAATGCATTTCTTTTTCTTCACACGGACAACCCAGCCAGATCAGCCTAGCCGACTCAGTCACAAACATACCAACACAAACTCACCCCACATACATTCATATAACATTATGTTGTTTTATCGTGCTATATACATACAC
>JACXGM010004408.1:0-25000 GCA_016801145.1 Umbra pygmaea | reverse complement strand
TTAAGATGAACAATAATGGTAGATTATAGGCTTACAATGCGAGAAAATCATTGTGACAGATAAAAATGACTTCATCTATTTTATATATAGCCTACCACTTTGCTAACCTACACATGATAAGGTATGTAATCGATATTTTAGAATATGCCAGCTAATTTGGAAATCGGGTGGGGGGGGGGTCATTGGAGCAGGTGTGAGTTCAATTACGGTACGCGTTGTGAATTATCTTGAACCCAACCTGAAGGTAACACACCAACTATAGCCTGAAAAGGGAATTTAATAGGCTATTAAAGGCATGCAGCAATTATAAAAAATAAATGTTTACATTTTAGGACTATAGGCCTAGATCTTATATCACATGCAAAAAGTAGGCCTATGTATTTAGCATTGCGTAATTATTTTAGGTGAATTCATTTTTGTTTATCTTAGCCGTTCATTTTTGCAAGATTCTGTGTCTGAATGTGTATATATTTTTTAAAAAACGACCTGGATGAAAATTCCATTTTGAAAGTTATGTTGCATACTGTTATTTTTTGGTTGTATTCTTCATCTCCTATAATAGCCTACTGCATCATCTAACATGCCGCATCCAGGCGGCTTTGCCTCATGGACCAAAGCCCTACAGCTTTGGCCTATGAGGTCAAACGTATTTTAAATTCTGCTCACTTTGTACTACTACTCGGGTGTTGTTTAATTAAGACATGATGGTAGAATGTGCAAAATGTGTCCCTATATTGCACTTTTTAACGGCCAAGAGCTTTGTAGGAACCAAAGCGCTGCTCTGTGAGAAGGATTCCAAACGGATTAGGCCAGAGCTCCTGGGCGGACGGGAGTCCCTCCGGAATAGAAGAGGAATAGAGCAGTACAACCATTTCCCATGGTTTCTCTGGAGAGGTTAATTCCATCTCAATAGCAGACCACACTCACCTATTCTTACCTCTGCAGGAGCGACGGAGCATTTCATCAGCATTGGGTTACTCCGTACAAAATGGACATGCCAACATTTGCCCTTTACAGTGACGTAACCCATAGATTATTTCACGGGGACTACAGCATTGTTAACTGTAGAAGCACTTGACTTTATCGTCACACAATTCAAGTGCTTGCCTTTACGCTCACCAGTAAAGCAGGTAATCCTCCAACTTCCTATTTATTTGCTTGGCGTTGATTTGCATCACGATAACGGGTGAACCGTATGACCATCTAGCACATGTATAGCCTATTGATGGAACTACTACTATTAATACGTATATCATTATTAGTAGGCTACTTACAGAAATAATCACTTTAAGAATTCAGAGAATATTCTTAATTTTTGCCTATTTTGCTTATCCATTTTAAAATAAACCTAGAATACTTTCTTATGCAGGCCTAGTAGAAAATAACAAATAAGTAGTACTGCGGTAAGCAAGCCAATGGTGTGAGTTTAATTGGTACCTGTCAGACATGCGTTGCAAAATGATGAGTCGTGCGATACATAGCTATAATTAGGCAGTAAATGCAGTAATTACCAGCGACTGGGAGGTAAGTGCTACTTTGGTGGTGAAACAGTTCGTTCGTTCTAAAAGTTTCCTCGTTCCCTATGTAGTGCAGTTCTCTGCACCAGACCCCCATCACCAGATCGGTCAGATGTAGTTCACTCTATGATGAATAGGGTGCAACTTAGGACGCTAGCAGCTTCTTCATCTCCACTGTGTAAATAAATGGAGGATTCAGACGATACCCTGCGGTCGCTGCACCGATCCGGCCCTGCTGTTGCCTGACTTCAGGTGGTGGTGTAGGTAGGTGACCCCCTGGAGTAAATAGTTATTGTCATAGACCTGCACGTTACAGTCATAGACCTGCACGTTACAGAAGCTGACAACAGGCGCCTGCCGGTCGTATGTGTAGACGCTCTGTGGTTATGCACCGCGTTCTTGATGCGCGCTGCATCATGCAATTCTCTCTCCTTAGGTCAAATAATCACAACATTGAGGACAATCATAATAAAGCACAGCTCATAGTATTAGGAGGTCTTTCTATGTCCTCTAAAGATTCTGTAAAATCAATCATTGTCCTGCGCTTGACGATGGGCAGCTTGCGCTTTAAAGCTAACTGCTGTGAGTTCACTGATGTTAATTGGTTTTAAGATAACTGTGAACAAAGCCACTCAGAGAAAGACAGACAATACAATGTACCTTATAATGTTCCTTTATGGACATAAGTTTAGAAATGATAGCTACTAGTGTAGAATGACGTCATTCAGTTTGCTATGGATGCCTCTTGCAAAAATAATAGGGGGTCGGCCCTTGATGTGTGTTGACCATGGACGATGTCAGATTTCCCAACTGCTCTTGAATTAGTGTTGTTTTGATGAAGCATGGTTTGGGGATTTGCAGCATAAACAGTTTAGAAACATAGATAATCTCAACAAAAGAAAAACTTCATTTTTCACGGTTTCTAAACTTTAGTGTTGATTACAATCGGGTGATGTTGTTAGAAGAAAAATCCAATGCAAATAAGAAACAAACTAGTAGAAATACAGAAGGTTACACATGCAGCCCTGTGAAGACAGTAGGGGAGACCTAGGGCATTTGTAACGGCAGTTTAACACTTTAAATTCCCCCAATCAGAAATAAGCTAGCGTGAGGACACTACACATGCTCAGTAGGATTATCTTTCTGCCTGTAGAATAGGAGCAGGATCATTTCACCATGGCAGAAGTTTTCCACAAAAAAATAGTTTGAGGAACGAAAGTACTGTTCTTTTTTGGATGTACAGTATTTTTCTTCTGCTGTCTAAAGTTTAAATGATTGATAATTTACACATGTATTTTATCTCTAGGTTATTGGTTAAAAATGAACACGAACAACCTATATAGATGATGCTAGCTAGCAGCGTAGGATATTTTAATGATTGGGGCAATTGAAAACCTGTGTTACAATTGTACGCAATCCACATGGCCCAATGTATGAGCCTTGTTTGTAATTTCTCTGTTACAAAATGAACATATTTCACTAAATCTAAATGTAAAACTACATTTAAGAAGGGTGTATTAAAATTAATGTATATTTTCTAGTATAGCAGCTCTTCAGTCATACATACGTACATACGTACGTACATACATACATACATACGTACATACAAACAGCGGATCAATGTATTTGAGTAAAGAAATGAAAATAATGAAAATCTAGTTATCACTAGAATAGTTGTGTGGTCTTCTGCAAAAATTGAGTTTTGCTTTTGAATGCAGATGATGCCTGACATCTAAAAGCTTTTGAGCCATATACAAAATAATATCTTAAGTAATATTATTAGATACTACAGTGGTAATGTGATTACTTTGAGGTGTGTTTTTATTTGAGGTACAGTGGGTTAATATGACGTCTTCTTTTCAGTGTTACAATTGCCTCCAACCATTATATATACAATTATACTCCTCTCCTTATTAGTGATCATATTTCAATTGTATTATTAATTAGTGCACATATATAATGTTTCTTATATCGAAAAATTACTAGTATATTTCAAGTAGACTGTGAGTTAAGAAGGAAAATTAAAAAAAAATGTAACACTTGACCCTGGTCTCCCCTACCTGATATTCCTCCATAAATCGCCTACCTCTGTGGATCTGCATAGCAATCAGCCACCTATCCATATAGGGTATGTAATAGAAATGGAAACATAGGCCTGTATTTTATTAAGGTGCATTGAGAACAACAGCATGGTGTTTATTGACATGGGTCTCTCATAGAACATTACAAAAATTATCTCACCAACACAGTTTATTTCTATTCTGCATAAAGCTTTCTGATAGCTATATTTCAGGGATGACAGAAATGAGACTTCTCATCCATATGAGCCACGGCACATTTGTGCTGATTTGGTTTGTTAAAACAACAATGTTGTATTTCTCTGGATGGACTGATGGCCCTAGCACACTCTTGATAGATAGTTTTATTTACCGGCACGGCAACATCTGGTCTGTAACTTCTCGCGATGCACTGCGCTTGGCTGTGGCTCTGTAGGCTGTGAGATTTATGGTGGAGGCTTATATAGCACTCGGCTGTGTTTGGGAAAGCATTGCCCCGCTCTGTCCTACTGAGATGACTACTCCACTTCTCCCATGGTGTCTCCCTTCTCTTTCAATCTCTGGCTCTGCCATTAAAGTGGAGGACTACTTTCTTAGCCTGGCGCTTTGCCCCTGGCGGAAAAAGACGACACATTCGGTTGCTGTGCGTTGGGGACCGCCATCTCCCAATCCTTCCCTAGATCTCTTCAACGTGCCTCACTCCCCCGTTGTATTTCCCTCCCTCCCCTTTCCCCTGTCCTCCACCTCATCCATTCAGCTGCACTGGGTGAATGTGGGGGAACAAGTTTCCAGTAGCCATGTATGTAGCTCAGCAGATACACATCGTGTTGTTTTCTTGCTCACTGACACCTGGTGTGAACCAGGCATGGCCACTGCTCAGACCCTGAGAACTGTCAGAAGCAGGTGTTGTATTTGGTAGTCTGACGTGTGTCTCAGCACCACTGACAGCAGGTAGAAAAACGAGGTATCCAGCCAGGGAAAAACAACCAGCTCTGGGTTTGCCTCCCTCTGTCCTCGCCCATGCCTAACGCCTTTTGTTTTCCCTGACACCAAGATTTATTATGTAAACATTACCGTTCAGAAAAATACATATTGAAACCATTTTTGAACAAACACAGAGACAAAGTGAGCTGGGCTGAGCTGTCACGGGACCGTGCAATTCTACGCAGAACGGGGGGGCCACAGGGGGAACCACCAGCGCATTAGTAGTTTCGCTTCACGGGCCCTGAAAAGGTGAACAGGCCGGGGCCACATTGTGAGATGCCACAGTAGGGCAAGGGACTGTCAGGAGAGAGACAAAAAAGAAAAGAGAAATGATGAAAACGCTGCCAGAGCGCGCTGAGTGAAACAAAGGCACGCCTTCACAGAGAGCAAACCGACAGAAAAATGGACAATCGAACAGAGACACAGGTGGATACCTGCAGAGGGCCATGCTGACAGGACGCCCCAGAGCACTAGAAAGTGTCCTCACAGTCCTAAATGTGAAAGCAAACATTTCAGTTTTCAGTCAGTGACCACGAGCCGGATGGTTGGTCAAGATTTGCCTCAGTAAGTCGTTCATTCTACCCATTTGGAACAGGCCATAAAAAGTATTTCAGAGGTCATTTTTGTCAGAATACATATAAAACTGGTATCATTTATTTTCCTCGATGGACACAAGGGTTTTTGCAGTTTACGTCATTCGAGAAACTAGTACAGCTGTAAATCCTATTCATGTGTATAAGTGAAATATAACCAATTATGTGCACACTACTCTGCACAGAACACGTGTTCCTACTTACTGTTGATAATGGCAAACATAACCTATTGCCTTTGGTGTTATCAAAGTCTGTTGGTATATTGTAATATTAACATTCTATGTTACAACAGCCTTTTGGGATATACGGGATATCTGAGCTGATACTTACCCAACTTAGTTTGTTCATCAGTCACAACAATTATTCCTGGCTTTTTCAACACTTTCTCATGCCATTCATCACCTATTTAGAGAGTTGCGTTAATTTAAAATGAACTTAAAACCTGAATGACATCTCACAGCCTATTTGCTCGGTGACACTAGCTGTGTTTGTCCAGTAACAATAAGCCACTAGCATATTATATCTCCACACAGCAGTCACATGTTAGTAGAGGCTAATGGTTGTGTATTGTGTCCAAGGACTTAAAACAAGTCATCGATGTATGTCGTCAAAATGGAGGGGCGGGTCAAGTATAGTTCACTATATAAGGAATAGGGTGCCAGTCGGGCCAAGCTCATGTGTTTTTCAAAAGGATGCATAGGTAAAAACTCACATTCCTCCCCTTCCCCAAGTGAAAGTTATTCAGGAAAAGACGCCGGCCCAGAATACAATTTACAGCCTGGCCTGGGAATTCCAGGTTCCAGAAACGGTAACGGGAGTGGAAAAGCCGGAGCAATGAACAACCATGTCATTTTTATCTTGATTGTCAGATAAAACCGTATCTGCACCCATAAAGCTGTTCGTACGGGTCTTTAGCAGGAGCCACTTTGCCTCCTTTAGCTTTCTGGCATCTCTGATAGAAATCACCCAAACACCGCCTCATTAAGAGGGCCAATAAAAGAACACAGAGACATGGCGCCTGGGAATGAGTTGCTGTCGTCTTTCTCTTCCTTGTTTCCAATCCCTCCATTCCTCCGGATGCTTTCTGTGCTGTCTCTGGCTGGGCACCCAAGCAGCCAGACCCATGGTACGGCAGGCCCACAGCTTGCGGGCTATGCCCGGAGCTAGAGAGTCCTGGTGGGGAGGGGAGGAGGACCTCTAGAATGCTGGCGAGGCTCACTTGGTAACGGTCAGAGATGCCTCCCCCATAACACACACACATGCACACAGGCAGGCAAATGCGTAGAAAGACAGACAGACAAGCAAACAGACACAAAGACTGATAGCCAGGCAGACAGGCAAGCACACAGACAGGTAGACCGACAGGCAGACACACTTTTGCCAGTACAATTTCCATTATTCTACATAATGTTCCTTTGGAGATGGACAGACAATGTAGCGTATTAATGCAGGGTTTGTCAGTTAAGACAGTGATAAACACAATCTGGAGTGAACTTCCTTCTATTAACGGACAATGGAGTGTTTATACGTGACATTATCTGTTTTCAGTTTGAAGGAACTCTGTAAAATAAATTATAATTTGTACTGGCAAAAAATTACTGGTACAGTTTCTGTTTTTCAATTGTAGATTGTTTCACAGTGCAGATTGACAGGGAGACAGACAGATTTTCAGACAGACACAAAACCAGACGGGTAGGCAGGCAGGCAGACACCCACACAGGCAGAAAAATGGCCTCGGTTTGACCTTCTCTGTGTGGTCAGTGAGCTTCATGCTGATGTATGTGTTGTGGTACCCCTTCTCGAAAATGACAAAATAAATGAAATGATTCCAAATATTTAGCTGAAGTGAAGACATCGTAGCTCCAGGCCAGTGATAAAGCAGGTGTGTGTGGCTATTGTTGGACTGGTTCTTATGTCGTGCGTAAATAGTTTCTCTTGGATGTTCTGAAACACCATAGTTGGCTGTGCTGTCAGATGTGCACACTGTATATAAAAACCCATCTTAGCCTGCCTAATCAGCGTTATCCTTTGAATTGGGCCGACTTTGAGCTAATGTGACAATGTTTGTTCACTCAAAAAATCTCTCCTCAGTTTGAGATGTATTTGAAAAAGCTTACTAAGTTAAACTACAAAATGATGTTTGCATTTGCAAGAGAACACTAGTATGGAGGCTCAGACATGTGGCCCAGTGTTGAGGCATCTCACTTTCCTATTGCAGTAGGTTGCCTTATTATTGCACTTTGTATTATCAGACTGGGCTTGCATTGAGCTGAATGAGTTTATTGAGGAACATTACAAATTGATGTTGGATGAAAACCACTCATAACAATTCATGCCCATTTCATATTTTTTATTGTGCTCTTTTGTTCTCCAGAATTCCTGTATTTTTGCATATACATTAATTTGTTGATTGATTGCATGCTACAAAAACAAATAACAAAGAGTAGATATTTCTCAACTGATCCAATCTGCTAGTGCTAAGAACTCTGACATTTTTTTAATGACGTTTTTGTTAACAGGTTATTATTCAAGCATTCTGAATAATTAATGAACTACAGAGTCAGTGTGATTAAAAGTTGTGGGATTAAAGTTGTTTGATTTCCTCATTATTGGATGGATTTCCAGAGAGATTACACAATAGACATTCTTTTCAAAGCTTTGAGGGTAATTCAATGCACAAATGTACGGCCACTACCTTTGTCAGGTTGGTGAGTTTGCTCAACATTTAGTCAACTAACGTCTAGCAGCTTCACCACCCTGTTGCGGCTGGTTTCTTTAGCAATTGTACTTATGTTGAAACCAAGTTTCTTTCCCACAGTGTATGTATTCGTGTTTGTGCGTGTATGTTTGAAATCAGATGATTGGCATGTCAAAAGAATCACTGGTGGGCCATAGGTCGCTGTCAGTACAGAGTACGCCTGTTTATATTAAAGGACTATTTTGGTTTTTGTCTGGTTAGACCTAATGTCTCATCAATCTTTTTTGGTCAATTCCTGAGCTTTGTTGACTGGCTTCTCTACTGGCATGAACCAAACTTGTGGTACAGTAGTTAATGGACTCACCGAAAAAGGCACTACAGTGCTTCAAAACTCTACAGGGATACAATAATTATTAGTGTTTAACCCTTTAATGTTCGACTCAACCATTTGGTAGAGCACAAAATGTTTTTTTTTGCAGCAAGGACATAAAAAATATCTGTGGTTGAAAATACGTCTTTTCAACATCTTTTCAACGTCGATTGCATATAGGGAATTGTATTTACATTAAGAAATAATATGGCTGTAGGCTTTCGCGTAGTGATGTTTCAAAGCACATTACAGTTTATTTGGTTGGGGGGGTGGGGTGAGTCGATCCATCTCATTGTTAATTTAAATTACTGAACCAGCCAAAGTAGCACCGGAATGTAACGGCCTGGGTTAGACAATATCAGCTGAAGATGCAGACTAGCATGTAATGCAAAAAAGAGGAAATATCCCTTTAACATTTTCTATGTCCTAGTGAGTGTGTGTTTTCATGGGGGACGATGCTTTCTCAGGTACGGTGCCCAAACACGAAGGCTTGTTTACCTGCAGAGTTGTCGCCTTTGTCTCCTCTGCCCGCCAGAGACAAACGACAGACAGTATTACCTCTTCACAGCACAGGACCACCAGTGTAGATACTGTGTGTGTGTCTGTCTGTGTGTGTGTGTGTGTGTGTTGCTGGGTGTGTTTGTGTACACAAGCAAACATGTGTGACTAATTCGTTTTCAGGAGCTGCAGACAATAAACTCAGAAGATGAGTGGAGCAGGGCTAAGGCTGGGGGGCCGGTGTGTGTAGTGTGTGTGTAGTGTGTGTGTAGTGTGTGTGTGTGTGTGTGTGTGTGTGTGTGTGTGGTGTGTGTGTGTGTGTGTGTGTGTGTGTGTGTGTGTGTGTGTGGCTGGGGGGGGTTGGTATCTCTGTGTGTGTGTGTGTGTAGTGTGTGCGTTTGTGTGTGTGTGTTCAGTGTTGTAACTCGACCGCTCTCATTTAAACATGACAATATGACAAGCCTTCCCTTTGAGTTGCCCAACAGTGTGCAGCGTCATGCAAAGTTAATGTGGACACATGGTTGTAATGCACGTGAGTAACAGTTGTTCCAGCCGGTAAGATGGCCACATGCCAAACGGCCTATCAGTATGACGAGGTGGTTTGAGTGTCAGCCAACATGTATGTTACACATGGACAATTTGATCTTTGTAACTCCATAGGCAGTGTCACATGTCTCAGCATCCACAGCACGCTCTGCACAAAACTAAGCATGCCCCCGATTTCTGGAGGAAATATACGATGAGCCGTTGAACGTTGAGTCTGTTATGGTTAAGTATTTAATTGAGTTTGTTATTAAGTCATCTGAATATGGCTCTTTGTGTGTGTATGTGTGTGGGCTTGTGTGTCTACTGTATGTTTGTACATTCTACCTGTGTAGTATGAAAGCCTTAATCTCCTCCCTTACAGTCAGAAGAGAAGTATGTCTGGTTGCCTCACAGCTAGAAAGGGTGTGCATCCCCAGACAAGAGAGTATTGAACTGTGCCCCTGTACTGTACCTGCACAATGTCATCTTGCCAAATTTCCAATTAAAGATTTGATTATGTTCCTCATTGAAGTGCAATATCCTATGTATAAATACTGTGAAGGAAACTCACTAGTGTACAAACTATATTCCCTGCTTGTGGTGTGTAATGAAATACATTACCAGCTAATGGGATAGCGCTCTTTGTTCAGTCAGGTAGTAAATGAGGTGAAAATATTGTTGTTCTTATAAGCTGTGAATGTGTTTCTTGTGTAGCTGGATCAATGCGTTTGTTATTAGGCTGTTAGTCTGAGCACGAAGAAAGTTTCCATGGTTTTACAAAGACTGAGTTTTATATTCTCTCTTATTAATACCATTCTTCTAGTGTAAGTTACTTTGTTTGTTTTCTTGTGAACACGACCCTTTACAACACACCAGACATCCTTGCATGCAGGTTTAGAAAGTCTGCCCAAGGCGACAAAAATGTTGATGTCCACCACAATTTTGCTGCATCTTTAATCCACTTAAAGATCTGGGCCTTGTATTTCAGAGCCTATATCACATTAGGAATCTGCTATTGAAACAAACATAATGCATTCTCCCTGCTACTGTTTTCTTTTTAGAGGGAGAAGGCTGGTAAAATTTCACCACACTGACCTTCACAGACTGAGCTGTTGTTGAATATACGGACCATCCATGATACCAAAATGATAATTCCTACCATGTTGTGAGTGCTTGTTTACATTTATGAATGAATATACTTTCAATTGTATTAAACCAGGGGTGTTCAATTAAAATTCACAGAGGTCCAGTCACACAAGGGGTGAAAAATGTGACAAAGATGCAAACCCTCTAGGAGGGATTCTTTTTTTAAAATATCAGCTTTAAAATACGGATTTAGTCGGCAATAGAGAAAAACATGAGGATATAGGGGAAAAACTCATCCTAGAATTAATAAAATCTTACTGCTACAAAGGTAATGTAAGGGGGACATCAAACATGAAAGCAGGGCTAACAATAAAAAAAACTCCTATTCAAATTTTTCTTATTAATTTGTGAAATGACAAATACATTCATTTAAGTGACAATGTCCAAATATTTATGAACTTTAATGAACTGTATGTTGCACTTGGCTACTTTTTATGATATGACTCAATTTTTGATTGTGCGCCTGATTTGTGCACCATTTTCTTGTTAAGGCCTGTTTTCTTAGTGTTTTCCAGAAACACAAAGAACAAAGAACTACAAAAACCTTAATGCAACGCAAAACAGAATAAATCGTCTCTATAATTAGTTTAATTGCTGCTGTTGATTTTATTTTTATTACAAAGAACAACTGTAATATAAACCCTGACCTCATCTTGTTTTCCTCGTATAAATAAAGGTAAATGTGGAATACCTCCCAATTACCTAATTTTTCAAACTTAAAAGCTTTCAGTTTCATTATGCAGGTCTGTAGATCCCGTCGAAAAAATGTATTTCCTTTACATAAGTGACCCCACAATTACTATAACATAAACATTCCTTTTCATAAGTGACCCCACAATTACTATAACATAAACATTCCTTTGCATAAGTGACCCCACAATTACTATAACATAAACATTCCTTTACATAAGTGACCCCACAATTACTATAACATAAACATTTCTTTACATAAGTGACCCCACAATTACTATAACATAAACATTTCTTTACATAAGTGACCCCACAATTACTATAACATAAACATTCCTTTACATAAGTGACCCCACAATTACTATAACATAAACATTCCTTTACATAAGTGACCCCACAATTACTATAACATAAACATTCCTTTACATAAGTGACCCCACAATTACTATAACATAAACATTCCTTTACATAAGTGACCCCAAATTACTATAACATAAACCTTCCTTTATATAAGTGACCCCACAATTACTATAACATAAACCTTCCTTTACATAAGTGACCCCACAATTACTATAACATAAACAGATGTCAGTGATTATTTTCTATAAAAAAATCCTCATCATATTAATTAGCAAAATATCTTTCCCTAAATGTTTTTCTATTTTTCTCAACCACTAATCTCAAAAGTGTTTAGACCCGGTACACTAGGGGATAAGTTGCAACAGAAAACCAGCAGGCTCTGGACATTGTAGGGTTAAATTTGAATACCCCCGCATGGGCTGTCTCCTGTTACAGGTCAGTGGTCCCACCAACACTTGTCTGTCTCCTGGTACAGGTAGTGGTCCCACCAACACTTGTCTGTCTCCTGGTACAGGTAGTGGTCTCACCAACACTTGTCTGTCTCCTGGTACAGGTAGTGGTCTCACCAACACTTGTGTGTCTCCTGGTACAGGTACTGGTCCCACCAACACTTGTCTATCTCCTGGTACAGGTCAGTGGTCCCACCAACACTTGTCTGTCTCCTGGTACAGGTCAGTGGTCCCACCAACACTTGTCTGTCTCCTGGTACAGGTAGTGGTCTGACCAACACTTGTCTGTCTCCTGGTACAGGTCAGTGGTCCCACCAACACTTGTCTGTATCCTGGTACAGGTAGTGGTCCCACCAACACGTGTCTGTCTCCTGGTACAGGTACTGGTCCCACCAACACTTGTCTGTCTCCTGGTACATAAACACTGGTTTCTCTTTTTTCTCCATCTCTCTCTCTGTCTCCATCTCTCTCTCTGTCTCCATCTCTCTCTGTCTCCATCTCTCTCTCTGTCTCCATCTCTCTCTCTGTCTCCATCTCTCTCTCTGTCTCCATCTCTCTCTCTGTCTCCATCTCAGAGCTGTGTAAAGGCAGCAGCTGGCTGCGTCTCCTG
Source organism: Umbra pygmaea (assembly GCA_016801145.1). Taxonomy (NCBI): domain Eukaryota; kingdom Metazoa; phylum Chordata; class Actinopteri; order Esociformes; family Umbridae; genus Umbra; species Umbra pygmaea. Next base: position 12,503 of record JACXGM010004408.1, on the reverse strand, counting down.
GTTGTTTAGCTCAGGTCGAGGGTTCCCTGGCTTGGCTAAAACCAGCAGGCCATATTTCAGGCCCAAGTGTGCGGCTGTGGAGGCTGACAGGCTTTGATCAGGCTGCTCAGGGCGCCTCGGCCCGCGTGGAGACCCACCGCTGATTGCTTAAGGTCGGTTCCAGAGGATTAGTGAGGCCTGCTGTATCCTCTTCTCTACTGGAGCCCAGAGCTTCCCTTGTCTTTTCTCATTGTGTGGTTGATGCGTGAGCTCGGTAGTCGCGTAGCCAGGGCCTCCATAATATTTACGCTCCAAAACTGCACACTGACATTTATTTAACATTTAAATGTGTATGACCTCTGGCCTGTTGTGTGATGCTGTGTTCATGTGGTGACGTATGACGTGATGCTTTTAGCTTTAGCAGCATATTGTCAAACACGATTTGAGGAGGTGTGCTGTTGTTGTAACAGAGTCTCCTGTAGCTCTGTGAGTGCCCTCCTGGACAGAGGTCAGATAAACACAGCTGGCCTCCTTCTCCCCGCTCGTTCAGAAGCACTCTCTCACTCTCTCTGTCTTCCCCTCCCTCCCGCCTCTCCGTTCCTATGCTGGGTCTCTGCTGAGGGGCGGTCTGCTTTCAGAGGAATGCTCCCAGCATGCCCAGATACATCACAGCTCCACACTGGGGTCAATAAATCAGAGCGTCTGTCTCGTCCAGTCTATGTTTTTCTGTCTCCATTCTTTTACTTTGGGACTGTTGGTCTGAATATTGATCTGATATAAATAGGTCAATAGATAGATTCCATCCACACACCCACACACAAACACACATCCATCCATCCCAAGTGTACAATTGTATATATCTATCATTAAGATATATAAAAGATCAATAGATACATATATCTAATATGTCAGTCCATCTGTCTGCTTGTCCATCTGTTTGTCAGTCCATTTGTCCATCCAGGGCCGGCCAGAGGCACAAGCGAACTAACCAAGGGTCCCCCAATCGAGTGCACAGGTGACCCAGCGTAGTAGGAGGGGGCCCCCAAATCATGATTTGGCTAATTCTGCTTAGGGCCCCCCAAAAGGCTCGGGCCGGCACTGTGTCCATCCATATGTCTGGTTCATACCTTCTCTCTGTGAGTCTGTGTATGGTTGTCGTATCTTCCTCTTCACGTCCTCAATATCTCCCCAGTGTTTCTGTGATCACATACCTTCTGCGTCCTCCACTCAGCTCTCCATATATCCTTTATCTCTGCTGACCTGTCTTGTCTTCCTAGTTCTCTTCTTGTGTGGATCTGCCCTTGACACCCTCCTCCTCCATGCTATCTCAGAGACAGACCCAGCCAGGGGGTTGGTGGCTTTCTTCCCAGCAAGCAGTGTGGTTTTAGGACAAAGCCCCAGGCCAAGAGGTAAACCTTCTGATGTCAAAGCAAGGCAGGGAAATGTGTTATTCCCTCTGAGAAACTTTGTGGGTGACAGTGCAGTTATCCTCTTGGTATATCTAAGAAGCTTGGACCAGGTTCTCCCTGTTTGGACCATTACAGCAGCCAGCAGAAGGGATCTGAAACATGCAGATAATGTACAAACAGTATGGGCCATCCATCCAAACAGTATGGGCCATCCATCCAAACAGTATGGGCCATCCATCCAAACAGTATGGGGCCCCCCATCCAAACAGTATGGGGCCCCCCATCCAAACAGTATGGGGCCCCCCATCCAAACAGTATAGTTCATCCATCCAAACAGTATGGGCCATCCATCCAAACAGTATGGGCCATCCATCCAAACAGTATGGGCCATCCATCCAAACAGTATGGGCCATCCATCCACTTATTGCGTTTTACTAGACTGACCTGACCTTCATACAACAACATGACCTCAGACATCTGATAGGTGTTAGCTGTATAATAATAACACGTTATTTCTCTAGCTGCTGCGGTTGTTCTGATCCACAGGTGATCAGATCATGTTTTTTCTAGACACTGCGTCCACAGGCGCGCGCTCATAGCCCCGTCAAATAACTCTCATGTCACAATGTGTTTGTGAACTTTCTCAGGAAAAATTCAAATGACACGTGTGCCACTGCTGCCATCTCTGAATGCGTTACCTCTGCTAGCGAACATGGTTTGGGGCATTGTTTAGATTTCGGGTGTCGAATTACTGGTTCAGGGCTTTTGGCAGCTGCTTCTGGCTACCGGTTGGCTTATCTGATTGCATTGTCGTATGCAGATGTCAGCATTGTTCAGCGGCACCAGCAGAATAATTCATGTTGTGCCTATCTACGCGGCCGTTGATTGCTCTAGCTACCTGTTTAATATGAACTCGCCCCACTTTGCAATAACGTATGTCCGTATTGCATGCAAAGGAGGCACTTCCTCCTGACAAGATGACACAGGTGCTGGAGACGGCTTCATCATTGTCTTCATGTTACAGATGGATGGTGGTGCTGACAGACATGAAGAATAAATTGGCAGGGATATTAAAGAGAAACAAGGTTATGTTACGAACTTGTTTTGTTCCCAGTGTGCACTTAAAAACAAACAGGAGAAAGAAGCGCCTGAGAAAGAGAGGCTCTTACACAGAAAGCTCCTCCAGAGAAGTGTGTCTGACCTGCCTTTGTCAGGGGAATTATGGTGGCTACACATGAAATTTAGTTGGTTATTGAAATGTCATATTTTGGCAAAATTGCCCCATAAGAAGATGTGGATACTGAATAACTAAATATCAATCCCCCCACCCACCCCCCACTTAAAGCCGACGAGGTGTGTGCAGCATTCGTTTTATCTCTGAACTCCAGCCATCCGGCATATGTACGTGCACACAGAAAACAACTGGCAAAATCTTTGCTTCACTTTTACAAAAGAAATCAGACCAGTAAAAAAATAATCTATTTGATCTACTTTACTCCTTTTTCATGACTGTTTGGGCATCTATATTTCCAGAACCAGCTTTGCTTTTGGCCAAACACCTTAACATGTGAGTTACAGAGAAGCTGTTAAAGCACTCGAAGAAAAGCCGGCAGTATATAAAGTCCAATTTCCATAAGCCAGCCCTTAAATTAGACTTTTGGTGCTGTGTAAAGTAAATCCTGAAGGTACTTGCCAGGCTGGAGCCAAGACGCTGAGAAAGATATACTGTGACATCAAAGCTGTTCTTTGCACCCCACAAAACCTCAAAAAAGCAGAAAAATGTTAGGATCTCAGCAGCGGAGATGGTGCCTAAACTCTTTTTCTTATGGATGTGTGTGTGTGCGTGTGTGTGTAAAAGATAGATTTGTACGCAGGGTTAATATCTGGCTCCAGCTTGTACACTTTAGATGGATGCCTGTGAAAAGCCTTTCTGGGATAGACGATTAATTGCCTGTGACTTGAACTGGCTCTGTCTCTTGTGAATTATGACGATATTCTTGAAACGAAAGTTGAAAGTTAATTTGTCATGAAATCCAATCACTAAAGACGGGCCTGGTACCGATGATAGTGATCCACAAGATCTTACCCAGTCATATTGTTTCAGCTCAGCTCTTTGTGTCATTTGAGTAAATGTAAAGACTGTAAAAGAAAATGCTCCTAAGACATGTCTCTATGTATGTTGTGTGTCAAAGTGGCAACTTGCGGTTTCTAACCACATTACTTCGGTCAGACTATGAAATACAATGGATAAAGATCAACATTTACAAAAATATGTCAATTGTAGGCTACTGTGCTGGTATTGTTTTTGCTACAAAATAGCCTAGAGCACCTCAATTGATTTCGATTTTAATAATTTAATTTAGATGCCTGAAGTAGCAGATGTTACTTAATTTTATGTAAAATAAAGCGGAAACATTCATGCTGTTTAACTGGTTGTTTTCCGACATGGATAGAGTTGACATATTGTTGGTAAATCTCTGGGATTCTAGACTGTTCCTGTTACTGTTTGTGTGGACTTGTAATGTAGATGACTACTAGAGAGAGAGAGAGAAAGAGAGACGTCACATGACCCTATTGCTCTGTCATAGTCTAATAGGAGCACCTAAATGGTCCTCATTTGGACTGTTAGGACACCTGTTTGTGAGACTATTTGGTGTAGGTGGGGAGGATATGGATTTAGTATATTCACCTCATAATCCTGCTTGCATTGCAGGGAAATGAATTCTACTGTTTATATGCACACATGTTTGTTTTCTTCCTTAGAATATCCACATGTGTGCTTTGTTTGACTCTTCCACTGTATTCATGTCCAGGTATCTGTAGCGAAGAGGCCAATTTACTGCGACAGAGCGAGACGCTGTGTACATTTGGGAGTTTAGGGCCATGTCCCTCCTCAATCCTATAACTCTGGAGCAGTGATACCCTTCCATTTTGGCACTCTGAGAGGCTTTGTGCCAAAGCTATGTGTTTAAAGATGCCATGGCCAGCCTCCAGTCTCCAAGCAGGGCTAGATGGACCAAAATAAAAGACAGACAAAGCCCTGGATTACACCTGCAAATGTGTCTCAGTTAAATTGGCCTGTGTAATCCTCTGAGCCACTAGTAGGTGACACTACAAAGGAGTCTGATGATAGGGTATACTTACTCTAACTTAAATATGGCTTCCGATGTGCTTAGCTTTCTCATTAGCACAGGTAGCTCACATCTGAACTAATGGGAAGGTAAATTGTGTTTTAAATTCTCCCATGGATTACGATAATTCAGCATACAGAGGAAAACAAAAGTCCATAGTCTAGTGTTTCCTCATTACCAAGATACATTTGTAGATTGTTTTCTAAAATAGATTTAAAATCTAATTTATTTAAAGGGGAACAATGATGAAAATCTATAATCTATGTTCACAAATCATTTGAAGTAATTATTTGACTGTCTCACACATTAGTCATCTCTCTCACTCAGGGAGAGCAGGGTCAAGCTAGCATGTAGGTTATGGCTTTGTGCTTGATACAACTTTGACAATTAATGTGCATGAAAAATGAATATTCTTTCACAAAGAAAATTGTTGTTTTTAGTACACAACATATACATTTTGTATGATAAATGTCAATTGTGTGGTTTAAAACGTATCTTTTTTTACTTCTTTGCCAATGAGGATGAAAATCCAGAGAGGGCGCGCAACATCAGCATAGATGTCAGAAAAGGCAGGGATGGGCAGTATTTATGAGTGGTCCAAGGAAGGAGAAGCGGTAAACCAGCTTCAGGGTCATGTCTCATTTACTGGGGAGAGAAGATTGGTTTGTGTGTTCCGATCGGGTACCTGTAAATTCAATCTTGGAAATATAGTCGGTGAACATAGTCATCCTGTGCATGATCCGACTAAAGGCTTCCGCGTTGGGTGAACAGTGTGAAAAGTGCGTTTATGAGCACACGTAATTTGCTAGATGTAGTGGTCAATGCGCTCAATCTGATACGAATCTGTCAACACATAGAACTCTGAAATCTTGCTACTCTGAATTCTTGCTGAAAATATTTGTTGACGCAGTTTGTGCTCTGACACGAATTATCTTATTGTTCACACTTTGCCAACATCCTCTCAAGAGCTTCAGTATCTAGCTCCCTATTCAAAGGGTCATGCTTTTCCAGAGCCCTAATATAGCCATGGCGGTTTTACTAAACTATGATTGGCTCGTTAAGTTCTGCATTGCATTAAGGTTTTTGTAGTTCTTTGTACACTTACATCAATGAAAGAAAAAGCATAAATACTACTACAACCAGGATTTTCTTCTCAGTTATTTTGGTGTGTAAATCATTCGAACAAGCCCCTGCTTGGATTTTGAAGTTCGCGCACATCGATTTTAAGTCTCAAATACGAGTAAAACTGTCGCAATGTAGAGCCCTGACAATATTAGTCGGGTGGTCATAATGTTATGGCTGATCGGTGTATATATTTACTTACATGTAAGTTTTTCATATTTTACATACAGTATGTTTAAATTCTAAATGGTTTGTCAAATTTATTTCAGGATTATCTTCCAAATGATTAAATACAGGGCCAGGAGCCAATAAAATGAATCAGCCACTATTAGCTGTACCTTGTCATTAATAACAGTTCTACAAAGACAGATTGTGAAAGACAGAAAGAAAGAGAGATGTTTAATCTTGTTCACCAAACGACAAGTGTTTGATTCTTCACCGCTGTCTGACAGCAGGGCTCTGTGTCTGATGAGGCCCATACCACCCACAGAGTGTTCCCAGCCATCTAGTCAATCAGACAGTCAGTCATCTATAGCCAGCCCATCTCTTTCTCAGACCATTAATATCATCCAGGCGTGTCGCCGGTGACAGAGAGACCGAGCAGAGCATTTCGTTTGTTTCAACATTAAAGCTCACCAAACATAACCGGAGTGAATATCGGACACTTTTTAAGTTCTTAGCCTGCCGTCTTAAACACCACAAATAGTAGGTGTTTGGCTAAGTGTGAGATTTTAATGTCCAGGTTTATTTTGAGATTGTGGCGTATTGTCCCTTTTAAGTCACGCAAATAAAGGGGAAAGGGTCAAAAGACGACAAGGTACAGACATCATCTGTAATAGATCACAACAATATACCTAGAATGGACTGGTCTTCCATCAGTAGGAATAAAGTGATGATAGCCAGGGAATTAGTTTATTACACACACACACACAGCCAAAGTGTGTGAATTTTTCCACACCCTCATTGTTAACGTTGTTATGATACCCTGTCTGTTACCAAGACTATCTCTATTATGTTGTGACACCCAACACGCCCCGGCAACGCGGCAAATACCTTTGCAGGGGGCGTGGTGTTTGAAATGGTTTGCATAACCTCATGATGTATTGATGTATCTAACAAATCCACTTTGCTTACTCAGTTTCCATCTGTGGCAGTAGAGCCCGTTGAATAGGTCCTGTTTGTTCGTTAGCCATTCAATGCTGTAATAACTTCCTGAACAGTTTAGTGTGAGTTCAGTGCCTCCGATTGGCAGGGAGGGCCTGCTACATAAAACCAAACCAGTCAGGGAAGTTGTCTCTCTTCTCAGGCTCCCTCTACTCATGTTCAAACCTCAGTTACAGGATCTCGCAGACACGGGTTTGAGATTGTTAACAGAAATGGAGTTTGCAACACTGTAGAAAATTCTTAATGAACTTAAAATAATTTGCTTATTGCTGTAGTGAAATCGATAATGTCGTGTGTTACTGCTGGTCCCGGTGTGTTACTGCTGGTCCCGGTGTGTTACTGCTGGTCCCGGGGTGTTACTGCTGGTCCCGGGGTGTTACTGCTGGTCCCGGTGTGTTACTGCTGGTCCTGGGGTGTTACTGCTGGTCCCGGGGTGTTACTGCTGGTCCCGGGGTGTTACTGCTGGTCCCGGGGTGTTACTGCTGGTCCCGGGGTGTTACTGCTGGTCCCAGGGTGTTACTGCTGGTCCCGGGGTGTTACTGCTGGTCCTGGGGTGTTACTGCTGGTCCTGGGGTGTTACTGCTGGTCCCAGTATGTTACTGCTGGTCCTGGCATGCACTTCCACTGTCCTCATGATCTGCTACAGGACCCTGATGTGGATCCAGCAGCTCTCCAAAACATTGACTGTAAAGATTTACTGCCTCCAGTCCTTGTAGTACTTAGTCTCTGGGCAGTGTGGTTCACCTCACTCTTCTGACGGAAAGCCTTCAGCCACCATATGTTTAGTTGTTGCCTCAACAAGTACAAACAATTTCCCCTCATTTAAGGATTGTTTGATGAAATCTGTCTGCCCCTGGGCCTTTGATTATTTCCTCTCTGAAAGATTTATTGGACATTTTACACTCTTATTGGGTTTACTTTAGGATCGTGGGTGTAAACGAACCACAGTGGTGAAAGTTTTATGAAGGTGTATCTCTTGGTGTGGTGCACCATAGTAAACTACACAGAGCATGGATGTAATGAAAGACAATGATAGCCCTGCCCGCCTGCTCTGGCTTGAACCAACACAAACTCTCTTACACAGTGATGCTATCTGGAAATACAAATGTTAGCATGTAGGTAATTTCTAACCCCACCACATGTGTCACTTCCTGAAAATTAATGATGGGTAGCTTGAAATGTCTTATGTCGTCAATCGAATTCTAATCACTATGTAGCGTTTCACCAGATTCCCATGTGTAAAACGTTGGGCGTCACATGAGGAATAAGGTCTCCTCACAGGCCCACAGGGTGTTCAGCAATCTTCTGAGAAGCGCTCCCTTTAGCGTAGGTACAGTGTACCAGACAGTCCCTGATATTCAACTAACTTTCACTAAGTGAATATTTTAGTCAGTCATGTAGGATTATGACCTGGCCCTCCATGATCCTATACACATAACCTAGTCCATTCAGCGTGCACACTAACATTCAAATTCCCTTTAATGCTGATCAATTGGAGTTTGGTTTACTTTGTTATTTAAATGGAATTGATCCCAAACTCTGCCTACATTGACTTTATTCTAAGTTGCAACATTTGCGTTGAGCTGATTAGATGACGTTTGCATTCCTGTCCTCTTGAGAGAAAGGGAAACGTAGGCGGGTATGTCAACTCACTGTAATTGCAGACTTCCCTCTGGAGACGCTCTTGGTGCGCTGACACAAAAAAGAAGATGCTTCCTTTAATTGACGATTATTTGAGGTTCCCTAAGGCGTCATACAGGATCGCATTCCAAATGGCACCGTATTCGCTTCATAGTGCACTTGTTTTGCCCAGAGGTCATTGTACACTAGTGTTCAGCAGAGAGATTAGTCTGCCATTCAGGACATACAGAGAAATAGGCCTGATAGCTATCTGCAGTCTTGTTAAGGTTAAGTAGAGGAGGTAAAGGCCAACTAATTATGACTGTACCCTTTTCTCTTTTTGTCTTCCCTGTCTGTTCATCCACTCCTCCCGTCTGCCTCCCTTTGGCTCTGTGTGACGGAATGCCCCACGGGGGTCACCTGTCCATCATCGCCTTGGCAACTACTTCCGACACGCTCTGCGCAAGCACGCAACGTCGAACCTAACTGAGAGGAAAGTTTGAGAGTGGGAGTGAGTAGGGAGCAGAGATGTCACGGCATGCAAGTCTAATTCAAGTCTCAAGTCATTGTATGCAAGTCCAAGTCAAGTCTCAAGTGTTATCCATGAGCGAACAGCTTTTCATGTTCTGAAAACAGGGTGCATTCTCCTGGTGGTTTTAACATTCAGTGAGAATCCTAAAGGTAGCGGTCTATCATTTTTTCAGCTGCAGTAATTTGGCAAGTTAGCTAACAGAACCCTTTTCTACTACTTAACTACATTAGCTAGATCAGTGTTTTTCAACCCGCTCCTCGGGGCACACCAGACGTTCCACAGTTTAGCTGTAGCCGCTATACTAGCTCACCGTTTTTATAATCTAGGGCCTGATAATTAGCTGATGAGTAGAATCATGTCTGCTAGTTTAGAAGTACATCAAATAGATAATGTAACATTATGTTAGTTACCTGCTGACTAAGTCTGACTAACCTCTCTCTATGTCCTTTCAATGGCACAAGAAGTTTGATGTTGTGGTAGCTACATGTCGCTAACATTACCTAGGTGAATTTCAACTTTAATTGCTTCAGCTGTTAGACTCAGAGCCTGACCAGAACAGGGAGTGAAGGCAGGTTTCTTCCTTAGTTTTAGCTATTCTATATTTACTGTCCAAGGCCCAAGTCTAATGGCTAAAAGTCCAAGTCAAGTCTCAAGTCTATTTATTGGTAACTTAAGTCAGTGACTTGAGTCTCCAACTTTGGTAGGGAGATTACGATAATTTGGTGTTTTGGTCAGGATGGTAGCTGAAAGAGGAGCTAATAATAAAAAGAATGCATTGTTTTTATAAAAATATAACAAATGTCATCTTCATTAACTGGCGGACTGTCTGATGAAGTCACAGAGACAGAACAAGGTCTCTAAATATCACTCAGGTCATACTGAAAGCGCCCCATCTCACTCCACTGGCCCGCGGGCGCTGTTGTTTTTTCACAGACTCATCCCAGAACTGCCTGCAGCTGGGCTGATTGGGGAACAAGTGTCTTTGGGTAATTGATGAAGATGTACTGTAGCACCATGCAGGAATTGGAATATGCACTGTACACACATTCTCCGTGCTTTTACCTCAGACAGGTAAAACCTGATTGCCTCTGCATTGCCAGTCTGCTGTCAATCACATGACCAGCCATCTGCAGTGTGTCAGACGGACGCCTTAATCTCCCCACTTTCATGTCTTTCTTCGGTTCACATCAGAGACCAAAAGAGGTCCACAGGCCAGAGCCTGGCCAACTGCACCTGAACTTGTAACTCCGCCCTAAGACGGACATTCACCTGTACAGGTCCTGTATATCTGCCCCTCCCTCCATGTGTCCATCATAATCACGTTTGCATATCTCTCTCCAGCTCACTGAGTCACAATCAGCTCTACTGCCTGTGTATCATCATCTTCAAGGTCTACTGAGATGTGAGTCACAAGCACAAACCGTCAAGCCAACAATAGAATGAAATGAAAACCTGTCTGTTACATGGGGGTTAAAACAACACAATATCCTGTGGTTAAGGAATGGCCGCTCATCCGTCATTTGTGTTTTCAAACTTTCAAATGTCATGGCAACCCAATAATATAAACCTCTGCCAGAGAACCCCACACCTATGGTTTAATATAATATTTTCCCGCATTATGTTGTGTACATGTGTTTATGTTTATATACTATTATTAAGGCCTGTATGTGTCACAGTTGGTGTTGTGCTGTAGGAGGAACAGGAGACCAAGCGCAGGAGGAGTGTTCAAGATGTTTACTGAACCGTATACGTGAAGCAATGATACAGCAGATCGTGGAAATACAAAGGTGTAGAGGAACTGCACAAAGCCTATATGCTACTACATGTGTTCTTCCCGTGGCACAGACATGACATAACATATAGAAGTACGCCTGGTTCGACCATACACGCACCATTATGTACCACACATTAACGAGGTGAAGGCTCAAACAATAATGGCACTTACATTGTATACCGACGTACTGAATCACGACTACACCTACTGCTCTCCTGACAGGGAACAAGTCCACAAGAACACGCGCCGAACACTCCAGAACACTGGGACTAAATAGGCGTCTTGGTTACTCATCACGCGCCGGTGTGGGAGAGCCCCATTCATGCGTGATGAGCAACCAAGCGCCTACCACCTCCCAGTGCCCAAAGGTCGGCACAAAAATAACACACATACAATAGACCTACATAAACATATATATAAAACACAATCTTTGTCATGGTCACCCCAGACCTTCCCAGCCATCGTGACAGTATGAAGTATAATATAGAAAATATAGGGTTTATATAGACACTGGCATGTTGCAGTTATGTACCTAAATTGTGTTTGTGTTGCCTATATAAAGCGTTCCTACCACCAATGCACGTTTGTATTTAATTGTTTACATTTAAAAGGCAGTTTTAGCCAGTGTTCTGGGTCTACCTCATAACAAATCCCTGTGCGTTTCTTACAGCCAGCAGAGCACACGTCATTAGAAACAGTGGGAAACAATTTAAAAAGTGATCACAAATGTTGACTGGCTGTTGAGGTAGATTCCTGCATGGGAATTGAACAGACCATCCTGGCACTGTGAGTACTCTACCAGTTCTGTCTACGGGTATTCATGATATATACACTCACCTAAAGGATTATTAGGAACACCATACTAATACTGTGTTCGACCCCCTTTCGCCTTCAGAACTGCCTTAATTCTACATGGCATTGAAAAGCTGCTGAAAGCATTCTTTAGAAATGTTGGCCCATATTGATAGGATAGCATCTTGAAGTTGATGGAGATTTGTGGGATGCACATCCAGGGCATGAAGTTCCCATTCCACCACATCCCAAAGATGCTCTATTGGGTTGAGATCTGGTGACTGTGGGGGGCCATTTTAGTACAGTGAACTCATTGTCATGTTCAAGAAACCATTTTGAAATGATTCGAGCTTTGTGACATGGTGCATTATCCTGCTGGAAGTAGCCGTCAGAGGATGGGTACATGGTTGCCATAAAGGGATGGACATGTTTACGCATTTTGTTTACGCCAAATTCTGACTGTACCATCTGAATGTCTCAACAGAAGTCGAGACTCCTCAGACCAGGCAACATGTTTCCAGTCTTCAACTGTCCAATTTTGGTGTGCTCTTGCAAATTGTAGCCTCTTTTTGCTATTTGTAGTAGAGATGAGTGGTACCCAGTGGGGTCTTCTGCTGTTGTAGCCCATCTACCCCAAGGTTGTGCGTGTTATGGCTTCAGAAATGCTTTGCTGCATACCTCGGTTGTAAAGAGTGGTTATTTCAGTCAAAGTTGCCCTTCTTTCAGCTTGAAGCAGTTGGCCCATTCTCCTCTGACCTCTAGCATCAACAAGGCATTTTTGCCCACAGGACTATTGAATTCTGGGTGTTTTTCCCTTTTCACAACATTCTTTGTAAACCCTAAAACGGTTGTGCGTGAAAATCCCAGTAACTGAGCAGATTGTGAAATACTGGCCCGTCTCGGACCAACAACCATGCCACGCTCAAAATTGCTTTAATCACCTTTATTTCCCATTCTGACATTCAGTTTGGAGTTCAGGA
>JACXGM010004407.1:0-38256 GCA_016801145.1 Umbra pygmaea | reverse complement strand
ATGTACTGTTCCTATTTGACACTAACATTCCTTCAGTTTCTGGTTCTGTCAAGCCTGTGGCCATTGTCAATGTACAGTTGCAAAGTTAACTCTTGTGACGTGACCAGAGTGCAGCCAGCCCGGTGCAGCCTGTGTGATCATAAAGTATCGTTTGATCATATTGCGTGATTTACTCGCGCATGTCAAGGGCATGTCTAATTGCAGCCGTTGCGATTAGAAAACCTTGTTTTACCATATCGCACTATTATCGCAAATGCAATTAATCGTTCAGCTCTATTTTGGACTTAGAAAATAAAAGTATATGTTTGGTTTTCTTTCATTCAGCACCAGCTAAAGCTAGGTAAGCAACAAAAACTCCTTCAATCACTCCTTATATCAAACTGGATATATAAAGGACCCAAAATCGAACCTTGAGGAACTCCTTGTTGAGCATCTATGAAATTTGACTCTCAACCAGCCATTACAATGGCCTTGGTTCTATCACTGAGATACTTTTTAAACCACAAGCAAGTGTTCGTAGACAAACACAGTGAGGTCAATATTCTTTACAGAATGGAATTATCAGCGATCGACAGGCCAAGAAACTGTGCACACACAACCTGATTTTTCATCGAGTGCTTTAGCAATATCATTAACAACCAATGTAGTAGCTTTTATAGTGCCATGCCAGATAAAAATGTATTCAAGATGCAATTTTCAGGAAAGAAATGATGTAGCTGGGGGTCTACATTAGAGTTGTTCCGATTTCGATACCAGTATCGAAAATTACTCTGATACTGCCGCAAATGCTGGCATCGGTATCGGCGAGTACTGGAGTCCAGGCGCCGATCCGATACCACGTAATTTATTAGAAATAGGAATCTATTTACTGATTAGCTCTGTTAGCTCTGACACAGTTCTTCTTCGCCGCTCTTAAAACAGTTTTAGAGGGGGCGAAGAAGAATTGATCACCTGACGCCTTGGTAAAAGAAGCTAACATTAGCGCATCATGTCCGCTATTTGGCAGTACTTTAGTACTTTGGATGTACCCACCAGTAAGACGGCGACATGTAACATATGCAAAAAATTTCGAGGGGTGCCACGAGTGTTGCAAATTTAAACACCAGCAACTTAATCAAACTTTTTGAAAAAAAATTTAAGACGCATCACGCTAAAGAGCATGACGAATTTACCAAAGCTAAGGGGAAAAAATAAGGATGAATTGCTGCAGCAAATTCTGGATATTGCCTTTCCCAAAAGACAGGCAAAAAGCAACAAAGTTAACCGACAAAATCTTGGAGTTTATTGTCCTGGAAGACCAACCCCTGTCTGACGTCAGAAATGTGGGATTTTGCGGGATAGAGCCAAGGTACTGTTTGCCAGGTTGTAGAAGACCCAGTTAAAAACGTATATATTTAACATACATTTTGTATAATGTGAATACATAAAACCATGTGACTGTAATTTAGGTCTGAGTGTCTAAATGTAGTGTAATGTACAATGTAAACCGACCTTGAGCTATGGAAAGGCGCTATATACATAAAACTTCTTCTTGTAAATAGATCTCAGAAACTGCGCTACCAAAAATATACAAGACTGTTAAGGAACACATTTCATATATGCTGAAAGACTTACACGCAATTCGGCTTTACCATGGACATTTGGAGCTCCGACGTGTGCCCCATGTATTTGCTAAGTGCGGTGCTTACCACAATGATAATCATTTCTTTTTTAACACACTGGTATCGGTACTCTGTATCGGCCGATACCCACAGTACAAGTATCGGAATCAGTATCTGTAGGGAAAAAATGGTATCGGAACATCTCTAGTCTACGTGACGTAGTGGGATAACGCGCTGAATTGCAGTACAGTCTACATCATGATAGTCAGTGGTTCGAGCCTATGGGTTCTCTGGCTTTCCCCGGACCTCCAGAATGAGGCAGTGCAAATTGGCATAGCGCTGCCCAGGATTTGGGAAAGATAAGCCAAATCATCTACCTTGCCACGTCGCTCTCAAGCGACTCCTTGTTGTGAGTGTAATCATCCTTTACATGATCTGACTAAAAGCTTTTTATTTCAAAATTGGACGATAGTTATCAAGGCGTCTAGTGTCTCCACTCTTATGAATAAACCCGTTAGTTAATGTTCGATAAATAAATATGCGTTAGACCTTCAGAGCTCAATGGTGCAGAACTAAAAAGCAGACCTGAGTCAAGTTTATAAGCCCCTGTTAGATTTCTTAGTATTTACTGCTAACCAAAGCATCATATAGATAATTTACAGTGAAGAAATTCAGGGAAAAACCTTGGGTATCAGCATCTGAGTTTCCCCGCATACAGTAAATTATGCTTGATTGACATTTATTCCGTTTTACACTATCACTAATGGTAGCAGTGACGGTTCATTCAAATAGAGAGCCAACTGCAATAAGGTGAAGATTGACTGCATTAACAATTTCATTTTAATCAGTCATGATCCTGGAGGCAGATACTTTCTGTTTCGGTAACTACTCATTATTCTTCAGGTTTTTATCTATTTTCAATAATTGTGTAGTATGCCCATAACAATCAGATAGAGTGTTTACTTAATATTCTGATTTTGCCTTTCAGATTCAAACCTTGAGCAAACGTTTCTCAGTCTGTCAGTGAGAAATTGATGCTGTTTGTCTAGCTTTAACCCATGCCATATTTATTTAATGTAGAGCTTGGGAGATATCATGACAGAACCAGGGGTTGGATCTATTATTTACCATAATTCTTTTAAAAGGAGCATGCCTAACCGCACTGGAGGTAATTACTAGGGAAGTACTCAAATGACTCACCATCTGGGATAACAGAGAGCAAAAAGTCTTCACAACTTTCTGTAATTTCCTTTAGTGATAATGCAAGGATTGGATCACTGATTTCGGATATCTCTGATTCATACAATAGGGCAGAGGTCAATAATACACTAAAGCCAAAATTATTAGGCCACCTGACAATGGGCAATATAGAATTGGCCCTCCCTTTGCGCTATAAAAGGGCATAAAAAAAACTACCAGCCCCACCTTTTACAAATACAAGTATGCTGTGATGTTATATACAGCAGTCAGCGCAAATGATTACATCCCCTTTGAAAATTAAGATTTGTATCTATTTCTCAGTGAACACCAGAAGAATTCGCAGAAATTTGACAAAACTGAGTTCTGATAAATATTTGCTGTTATTAAAAACATAAAAGGTTGGTCACCGACATCATTGAGATGTGAAAACAATACATTTTATTTAAATGAGGTGTTGCAGAAATGAGTAAAACCTACAAAATATTGTTTGTTTGTTACCATAGTTGCCCCAATTTCGTTTCAGCCATATTTTTTCATACAGTATGTAGGTATATTGTTTTGTCAAGTAATATGGAATAAAACGGAGAACACAGTCTCACTGCATCGGCTTCCTTTCCTACCTACAACCGCAACAACACCATCAGTTGTTGTTATGTGAAATATTACGGCGTCCTTCAGTTATTTAATAGATCAAAATGAATTTGCTGATCCAAACACCCAATTATTTATGAATGAAAATCATGGAAATTGTCAGGGGTGCCTAAAGGTTGCATACGACTGTATAAAAAAGCAAGTGAAACGAGTGACGTCATTCAGAGTTTTGTGAGTCAGGGGAATTAAATCATGTCCATTATCAATTAATCTATACAAAAGGTGTGTGTGTGTGTGTCCTTTTGCAGTACCTTGGTCAGGCAATCAAGAGGGCTTCATGAACAAATGTGCGTATTTGGTGTGTGTGTGTGCATCTGTAATCTGTGCTTTCATACCACAGCTCCTCCTGCTGTATTGGTGATCTGCTTGTTGACTAATTATGCACATATGATGACACTGAGACCAGATGGGAGCTAATTAATTAATAATGCATTACTAAATGAGTCACAGAAACCCGGACCACACACTTTGAGCCACACTGATATTACACATCTTCCGATTGACCTGCATCAAGATTTCTTTTGAATAGTGGGTCACTTTATTTCTATTTCCCGAACAACGGACCAGTGCGATGAGAAGCAGAATGGCTTTCCAAGGTATGCTTTGGAGGACACACAAGCCTCGCAGAAGCATCAAGACAACACAAGAGAGTGGGAGTACTGTTGATGTGTTGAAATAAAAGCAGACTGTAGACGGCTAACTTGTGATTAGCCTCTAAAATAAAAATAAACATGCTTCGTGTCAGACAGTAAGATATGTAAAGTGTATTTATATGAATTCCAATGAGCCTATTGGAAAACAGACTGTTGTTCCATCAGCTCATGATTGGTAGGAAAGTGGCAGTGTTTGACAGAGGACGGGGCTTTGTGAGTCGCAGGGGTCAGACGTGATGATTGACAGGGAGTGGTGTGGGTATTAGCGTGCAGGAGAATGCTAAATATCAGCCCTCAATTTTCGGGTTCACCCGCTCTTCTGCCATTTGCATAAGTGTCCTAATGCTGAGGTAGCAAAAATGATCAAGGGTGTAGGGGCTAATTAAACCCTCCAATACCCACTTTGAGATAGTGTGCACAACTGCAGCCACCACTAATAAGTAGCTAAGGAAGTGGACACAAAATTAAATGTTATTTACGTTTATTTCATTTTAAGGTAGGAGGGGTTTGTAATAATGGACCATGGATTGCACCGTTCAAGTCAGAAGTACATTATCTCACAAAAGTGAGTACACCCCTCACATTTTTGTAAATGTATGATTATAACTTTTCATGTGACAACACTGAAGAAATTACACTCTGCTACAATGTAGAGTAGTGAATGTACAGCTTGTATAATAGTGTAAATTTGCTGTCCCCTCAAAATAACTCAACACACACTCAGAACAGGCCTCGCCATGGTCGACCAAAGAAGTTGAGTGCACATTCTCAGCATCATATCCAGGGGCTGCCTTTGGGATATAGACGTACGAGTGCTTCCAGCATTGCTGCAGAGGTTGAAGGGGTAGGGGGTCAGCCTGTCAATGCTCAGACCATACACCACACACTGCATCAAATTGGTCTGCATAGCTGTCATCCCAGAAGTAACACTCTTATATAGATAATGCAAAAGAAAGCCCGCAAACAAATTGCTGAAGACAAGCTGACTAAGAACATGGATTACTGGAACCATGTCCTATGGTCTGATGAGACCAAGATAAACCTATTTGGTTCAGATGGTGTCAAGCGTGTGTGGCAGCAACCAGGTGAGAAGTACAAAGACAAGTGTGTCTTGTCTACAGTCAAGCATGGTGGTTAGAGTGCCATGGTGTGGGCCTGCACGAGGGCTGCCGGCACTGGGGAGCTACAGTTCATTGAGGGAACCATGAATGCCAATATGTACTGTGACATACTAAAGCAGAGCATGATCCCTAGGGTTGGGTACCGTTCGCATTTGAACCAATACCAGTACCAATACCAATACCTTGAATTCGATACCGATACCCAACGGTAATTATTTTGGTACTTAGAAAATCTAAACAGATGTGGCTAAAGGTGGCAGCACATAAAATATACATATGTTTATACATTAAAATCTGATTGCTTAATTAATTACATTTATGATTGATTTTGGCTAGTTAGCTAAGCTGATACACAGCCGAATACTGTTATGATGATAAACGTTAAATAACATGCGTCATCGACATGTCCTAAGCTGTGTGAAAAATACGCTATTAAAATGCATATGATAATAATGCTATAAAGATAAAGTAATGAAAAAGCCCACTTATCTCCAACAACAACTTATCCAACTACTGTAGGTATTATTTTACCTGAACATGACAATGAATTTGATGTTCAGCTGGCTCCCCTGAAGTTTTGTCCCTGGAGGGCTCAACGTCTTCGGAGCTACCATTGATAGCTGCGGGCAATTTTAATTAAGTTTCTATTTGCATATCACGTCGCAAATATTACAATGAGTTGTCTGTTTGAGAAGGTGTTTCCTTAGGTTTGACGTGTTGCCCTGCTAGCTTTCTATATCACATCGCAAATATCACAACGAGTGTTGTCTCTGGCTGTATCAATTTTAGAAAAGTGTAGCCACACTTCTGACCGCTTTCGGCTCCAATATCATCCAACTGCAGCCACAAAAGGGCGTTCTCGTGCTGGTGGGGGTTCCCGTATTCGTAAACTGTAATGCCCCGGAACACATTCCATAGCGGTCGAATTAATTATATTACCACCACGAGTACAACATTCACGGTTAAGGTTAGGCATGAGGTTACTAACCAAAGCATTCTCACGGCATTTTGTAATATATTGTAATATGTCACGCATTTTAATCTGTTGATTTGTGTACACGGACACGATTTTCTCGTTTTTTTTTGTGTTTTTTTAGCACATTTCCTTTTTGTGTCTCTCAGCACGTTTCAAAATGAATGTATTTAAATTAGAAGCATCATGACGCTTCTTCGCAAGGCTTATGGTTAATGTAAAGATACAAAGTAAAAATCGCCTGTCTGCATCACGCTGCAATGGAGAACAAAACGCAATTGACAAGCTGCAGATGTGAGGTAATCTCGTGAGAGATTCGCTCTCAGGTACCGAAATGTGGCACAGATTGATTTTACATGAACCAATACTCGGTAATACCGACGTGATTCGGTCGGTACCGGTAAAAGTACAGGGGTCGGTATCCATCCCTAATGATCCCCTCCCTTCGGAGACTGGGCTGCAGGGCAGTATTCCAACATGATAACAACCCCAAACACACCTCCAAGTTAATGAAAATGTGTAATTCTCATGTCTATCAGTCGAGAATACTGAATGACAAATTGGCTGATTCAGCTGTCAGTAAAGAAACAGGCGGGGTGATTGCTTCACCATGGTATTAAATCTACGGTAGTTGGTTGACTCTGCTTATGAAGCGTATATGTAGTTACGAGCTAAACACTTATTACTAATCCCTCATTTTCCGACTGGCAGATTATAAGATCACATGAAAAATGTATAAGTAAATCCTATTTGCACAAATTATATGGCCTAGATGTTTAAGAAATAAACTTTTTTGTCCCGCTTAAAGGTACAATATGTAATTTCAATCAAAACAATAACAAAATATATACTTTGCATTAAAAGCAAACATCACTATACCTATTTTATATATATATTTCTTAGTTGTGTACTTACATTATCCTAAATGTTTCCACCAACTTTCAAATCCAGAGAAATTTGTCATGTAATTCGAAGACAGGACGTTTTATTTTGTCACCTGTCAATAGCGTCATATAACCTTTGACTGCGCTAGTTGCTCTTAAGTTCCAGGGAACCGACCAAACATAACGTGAATAAAGTTATAATATTTTTAACAATAGCTAGATTGGAAGGTTGTCATTGACGACAATAACAAAACCCATGATCCCACGCTACCTTCCGACGTCATCCAAGTACATCTTTTGCTATTGTTTTGATTGAGAGCCCTGGCGGCCAAAAACTACATATTGTACGTTTAAGTTAAAGAGCAAGGGGTGAATGAGAGAACTAAAGTAAACAGATGTAATGTATAAAGCAACATTTTCAGTTAATATAATTTATAAAAAAGTTGTGAATTTGTCAATATGCCTGGCTGGATCATCAGCAATCAAATCAATCAAATTTATTTACAAGGCCCTTTTCACAACAGCAGTTGTGCTTTGACAGACACCCGCCCGAGATTCCAAAGAGCAAGCAATGCAAGTGATGCACAGTGGCTAGGAAAAACTCCCTAGTAGGTGGGACCTAGGAAGAAACCTAGAGAGAGGCCAGACTCAAGGGGGTGGCCAGTCCTCTTCTGGTTGTACCGGGTGGGGGATCTGAAGGTACACAGCCCATTGTAATGAGGTCACTTTGTTTATCAGTGTTCAATTATTGTCCAACAATGAAAGTATGATCAATGAAGATATGATGGGTGGGCTGTGACCATAGTCAATGTGTAGCATTAACACAGTTCGGTGGTCTTGTGAAGGGAAAACGTAAAGCCCCCTGGAGATGTAAAGCTGGCGTCACCATAAATCCACTAAAACGCTCAATTGGTTCAATAATTCACAGAATACCTTTAGAGGTTTTACCGGTTACTGGCATTCAAAAACGCATTTTCTGATCCCCAGTTCGAGTAAAAATATCAACTATAGTAAACTAACCTGGATACAAGTATGACGGAATTGGAACAAAATAAATCCTAATTACTCAATAGAAAAAAGACAGATGTGTGTATAGTGCTTGCATTTCTTTCTAACGCTTTTTTTAACCTACAGATTTTATTACTGTAACTTGTTATTTATAAATACAACATTTCACACAAAATCCTATCTCCTGCATTCTAGATCACCTAGAACACCCACGTTCATTCATTAAATTAGAACACAGGTAACATCTTTAAAACACAGATTTTTGGTGTGTGCGTTTTGAAAAGCATTACCCAAGAGTAAGACATCACAGACCTTTTCACTGTTCTACACTCATTAGTAAGTACCTGATAACAGCAATAAGACACCTTGGTGGTTGGTGGGCCTAAGAGCTGCTCCTAGCTGGGGTGCTTGGGCCATATTGAAAATCCCTGGTGCCTTATTGCAACTTCTCACAGAGTAACCCTAGGGTATGCCTAGGTCTATACGTCACATTCAACACTAAAGCAAGGAGTCATATTAATGCAATGAGCAATAAAGCAAGTGTCTGCAGCATCCATGATTAACAGACGTTGCAGAGGAGGAGAAATCCATCAGGCCCAGTGTGGCGTTTAGTGGTGCAGACTCTAAAGTACTTACTACATACTGGATGTGTCATTTTGTATTTATAACAACCTCAAGAGAATATAACAGGGGCGAGGAAGACAAATTAGGGTTACCTTTTTGATAATGGACAGAACGACAAAGAATTCACCTAAGGCATTCACGTTTAGAATCAGGACCATTCCACAGTCAGATGTGCTTCTGCTAACCAATAGTACTATATATTTAGATAGCAGGCTATTCGGCAGGTGTGCTAATAACTAGTACTATACATTTAGATAGCAGGCTATTCGGCAGGTGTGCTAATAACTAGTACTATACATTTAGATAGCAGGCTATTTGGCAGGTGTGCTAATCACTAGTACTAAACATTTAGATAGCAGGCTATTTGGCAGGTGTGCTAATCACTAGTACTAAACATTTAGATAGCAGGCTATATGGCAGGTGTGCTAATCACTAGTACTAAACATTTAGATAGCAGGCTATTTGGCAGGTGTGCTAATCACTAGTACCATACATTTAGATAGCAGGCTATTTGGCAGGTGTGCTAATCACTAGTACTATATATTTAGATAGCAGGCTATATGGCAGGTGTGCTAATCACTAGTACTATATATTTAGATAGCAGGCTATTTGGCAGGTGTGCTAATCACTAGTACTATATATTTAGATAGCAGGCTATATGGCAGGTGTGCTAATCACTAGTACTATATATTTAGATAGCAGGCTATTTGGCAGGTGTGCTAATCACTAGTACTATATATTTAGATAGCAGGCTATTTGGCAGGTGTGCTAATCACTAGTACTATATATTTAGATAGCAGGCTATTTGGCAGGTGTGCTAATCACTAGTACTATATATTTAGATAGCAGGCTATATGGCAGGTGGCATCACAGCCAGACTCCAGCTACAAAAGTAAAGACAAAAAAAGAAGATAAATCAGTGTTTGTGTCGTTAACAATGTCTTTCAATCAATGTCTATGGTCGCCCAAGCCTTAAACACACACACACACACACACAATGACTGGGCTGCCTCTGGCCACCATTACCTGCCATGCTTCACTGGTCTGAGTCAGGGAGAGTGGCTCATCCTTCATGGTTTCCTCACAGTCTTCTTTGTTCCTAAACAGCCTCTCTTGAACCCATCAGTTCTCCTCTTTAAACTAGATATGCACACCAGAGTGTGGACGCCAATGCTGATCCCTGATCAAGATGCACAATTTCTAGTTTCCTAACAAACGCACAGACTAGATGTTTCATGAGTAATTTACTGTTCTTTTTTATTTTTTTATTGAGCAGATTAAAACAACAATTAAACAAGGCACAATTCCAAAGATAAATGAAATGCACAATAATTAAGGCTATTCAGTTCCATTCCAATAATTTGGTATCACACCTGGGAGCACCGCTCACCTGAGCCCCTCCCCCGACCAGGTAACAGGGAGGAGCAGTTGGATAGACTGAGACAAATCTGCTGACTCAGCAGTGATTAGGTTTACTGATACAGGTGCAAATCACACAGAATAAAACATTTCATACAAACAAAACCTTGTTTAACCAGGAGCCCAATGATGAAACAATCAACAAGTGAACTACCGGTAAATGAGTTCATCCGTAGAGGGCATACACTTTTCTGTCAGATTCATCTAGAATGGAACCTGCAAAATAATAAATGGATGCAGTGATGAGTCAGGGGGCCCTGAGAGGTAGAGGGCCCTGGTGTTTAAACCATGTCTGATATAACATATCGGTGGGGCCCATACAGGCTTTCTTTTATAGGGCCTAAAGATCCAGACTACTGACTGGATGGTTTGGCCATTGTCAATCATATTCATTTTGTCTTATGGTCTTAATACCATATGGCGCTCTTCCATAGGAAGTCTTGTCTCCCAGCTGAGTTAGGAGTGAAAACATCTTAGAGTACTCCGGCACAGCCCTGTCCCTCCACACACCCTACAGTGATGTTATTATAGAAGACTGCTGTCAGTTCCTATGGAACACAAAAACTAGGTTCTAGAGAGAGAGTGCTCTGAAAATTCCAATTGCAAATTCTGATCATGCTGGAGAAAAGCTATCAGACAGTGTGTGCCATTATCCGTAATAAAGCATTGAGGTTAGTGATCTGTATAACTGCTGCTGTCGCTAACTTCGGCATTAGACTAGCATCGGGTTCAGCATGGCTCGGCAGAGAGTAATGAAGCCAAATCCCATCTGACTGCCTCAAACCTTATGGAAAACTGTTCCACTGAAAAAGGTGCCACGATATTCCTGCGAGCAGTGTGAGAACATTGTGGTCGGAGTGTTTTACTCGTCACTGCACACAGAGAGCTGTGAAGCCCATGTTTTCACAGATTTGACGAGCGGGATAAATATTTCAGAAGCTGAATGTGAGAAGAACACTGTGCTAGCATCCATGGGTAATTGTGCATACTGGAACTACACTCTCAGCAGATTCAGCTAACAGAGCGCCTGAGCTTAGCACAAACATACACGTGCACCCATACACAAACGCAGCAGCTTGTAAATGAGAGTGAATATTAGGATGTTGGTATCTTCTAAGGCTCGAGGCCATATTTAATCCTAAACAGAACATATGAGATTAAAATGTAAGCGGTCTGACATCTGCTTAGCACGCGTGCAGGAAATGTCTTCCTGTAGAAACCTGTTTGTTTAATGTTATATTGAATATCGGACATACTGTAATATACACTCACCTAAAGGATTACTAGGAACACCTGTTCAATTTCTCATTAATGCAATTATCTACTCAACCAATCACATGGCAGTTGCTTCAATGCATTTAGGGGTGTGGTCCTGGTCAAGACAATCTCCTGAACTCCAAACTGAATGTCAGAATGGGAAAGAAAGGTGATTTAAGCAATTTTGAGTGTGGCATGGTTGTTGATGCCAGACGGGCCGGTCTGAGTATTTCACAATCTGCTCAGGTACTGGGATTTTCACGCACAACCATTTCTAGGGTTTACAAAGAATAGTGTGAAAAGGGAAAAACATCCAGTATGTGGCAGTCCTGTGGGCGAAAATGCCTTGTTGATGCTAGAGGTCAGAGGAGAATGGGCCGACTGCTTCAAGCTGATAGAAGGTCAACTTTGACTGAAATAACCACTTGTTACAACCGAGGTATGCAGCAAAGCATTTGTGAAGCCACAACACACACAACCTTGAGGTGTACCACTTGTCTCCATTTCAAATCAGAAAAAGAGGCTACAATTTGCAAGAGCTCACCAAAATTGGACAGTTGAAGACTGGAAAAATGTTGCCTGGTCTGATAAGTCTCGATTTCTATAGAGACCTTCAGATGGTAGAGTCAGAATTTGGTGTAAACAGAATGAGAACATTGATCCATCATGCCTTGTTACCAATGTGCAGGCTGGTGGTGGTGGTGTAATGGTGTGGGGGATGTTTTCTTGGCACAATTTAGGCCCCTTAGTGCCAATTGGGCATCGTTTAAATGCCACAGCCTACCTGAGCATTGTTTCTGACCATGTCCATCCCTTTATGGCCACCATGTACCCATCCTCTGACGGCTACTTCCAGCAGGATAATGCACCATGCCACAAAGCTCGAATCATTTCAAATTGGTTTCTTAAACATGACAAGAAGTTCACTGTACTAAAATGGCCCCCACAGTCACCAGATCTCAACCCAATAGAGCATCTTTGGGATGTGGTGGAACGGGAGCTTCGTGCCCTGGATGTGCATCCCACAAATTTCCATCAACTGCAAGATGCTATCCTATCAATATGGGCCAACATTTCTAAAGAATGCTTTCAGCACCTTGTTGAATCAATGCCACGTAGAATTAACGCAGTTCTGAAGGCGAAAGGGGGTTAAACACCGTATTAGTATGGTGTTCCTAATAATCCTTTAGGTGAGTGTACATATCCAATATCGGCAAATGTTATACACTCCTTTAAAAGTTGTATGCAAAAGTTTGGGCAACCCTGAAAAATAATGTGTGTCTGTGAATACAAGTTGCCCTGACCTCTGCATGGTACAGAGTGAAACAGGAGACCCTTCTGCATGTTTTTTATTGATGATTAAAAATATTAAACTTTGTAACACGTCCTTTGGCAGAAATAACTGCTTCCAAATGTTTTCTGTACCCTGCTATGAGTCTTTCTATTATTGATTTTGGCTGTTTTTTACTCTTCCTTGCAGAACTCTCTCATCTCAGAAATATTCTCGGGTCAATGCATGTTTGACATCTCCCCACATATTTTCAATAACATTCCAGTCTGGGTTCTGAGACATTCATTCTAAACGTGTCCTACTTTCTTGTAAATATTTCATGGTTGATATTTAGGCATGTTTTGGTAAATTGTCTTGCTGAAATATCCAACCTCTTTTCAGCAGAGTCACATTTGAATATTGGATAGTAGCTTGTAGCACTTTTGTATATTTAGTTGAAGCCATTTTGTGTTCCACACTCACAATATTGCCAGTTCCACTGTCTGGCTGCAACACAAACCAAAGTTTTCTGGCAAGTCTGTGTGATATTTTTCTTGGTCTTCCAGAACTTGTTTTGAATTTTACCGTTCCATTTTTCTTGACAATGTTTCAGACAGAAATTGGCAGCTGGAAGTGTTGAGTTATTCATTCTTGTGAAAGTAAATTATCATCTTCTCAGAGGAAGCTCATAGTTGTTGAAACCAAAAGGAGTTAATTGAGACTAATAGAAACAATGGAATGGACTTCACCTGACTAATGTGAAGCCCTAACGAGTCAGTCAACTGTTTCAGTAATAATATTTTGAAGGAAATTAAGAGTGGTCCAAAAGAGTGTCCAAATTGTTGCATAAAACTATAGGTTATTATGTTGTTTAATTGCATTGTGTACATCAGTGGTTCTCAACCTTTTCCCATCCAAGGCCTCTGTGCACAATCAAATGTTTCAGGACCCCCTTACACAAGAGATCAAAAAGAAGAAAACTGCACATTTGTATTAGCGGTAAGTGTATTAAAAGAAAAGGCTTGTTGCCAGTGTCATCAGTTTAACTTTTTAACAAAAACTAAGAAAATGTAATATAAATAGAACATTTTAATTAATTCAACCCCATTGATAAACCTCAGGAATATGATCAAGAGGAAGATGGATGGTCACAAGCCACCAAACAAAGCAGAGCTGCTTGAATTTCTGTGCCAGGAGTGGCATAAAGTCACCCAACATCACTGTGAAAGAATGCCAAGACAAATGTAAACCAATTAATATTATTGTTATACAATTATTATAATTATTCTACCAAATATTGATTTCTGAACTCTTCCTTAGTTAACTCATTAGCATTTTGTTGTTTTAATATTCATAGTTTTAACTTATTTTCGTTGCAATATTCAAGGTCTGACAACAATGCATCTTCTTTGTTGTTTTGACCAGTTGTAATTTTCTGCTAATAAATGCTCTGAATTACATTATTTGTATTTAGAATTTGGGAAAAATTATTACTGTCACAATGTCCCTAGTGTCTGTGTGCTTGTTCTGTGTTTCACCTTGTAGGGTTTCTCCTCTGTGTGTTTTGTTTTGGTTTATGTTCCCGCTCTTTGTGTCACATGATCCTGTCACATGTTTTTGTCAGCCTATCGTTTCTGTTGTTAGTTTACACCTGCACACCCTCCCTTCGTTAATATAGTATTTAGTTCTGTCTGTTTGTTTGTTCAGTATGGTTCATTGTTTTCTGTCCAGTTCATGCTTGCTCTAATAAAAGTATATGTTTGCTGCCTCCACTCAATAATGAACCGTGACAATGTCAGTAGTTTATGGAATAAAACAAAAATCCAGTGCCAGTGGAGATGTTGCAGTGGTTTCTTAATTTTTTCCAGAGCTGGTTAATAATATTTTTTCAGCATATCAAGGCACGACAATCAATGCATAATTTGCTCAAAGGGATTTGCTTGTTTTCTTCATTTATTTATGGAATCCTAACGATTAAACACATGAAGTGAAAATTTAAATTATTTAAGTTTCTGATTTTTGTTCGATGACATTGGTAGAGAGAATGTTAAAAGATGCTCACTGTTCAGGCATTGAACATACATATTCTGCGTCCCTCACTTTTCAAAAGTACAGTCGTCGTAAAATATTTTGAGAATGTAATTTTTACAACGTCTGTTGCCTCAGTGTTGATGATGGCAATTTGCATATACTGCAGAATGCCACGAAAAGGGATCAGATGAATTTCAAAGTCCCTCTTTCCCATGAAAAATAACTTAATCCCCAAAAAAAACATTGCCACTGCATTTTAGCCCTGCCACAAAAGGACTAGCTGCCATCATGGCAGTGATTGTCTTGTTAACACAGGTGAGAGTGTTGATGAGGACAAGGCTGGAGATCACTCTGTCATGCTGACTGAGTTATAATTAGGGTTGGGCATCGTTTTGATTTTAACAATTCTGACTCCAATTCCAATTCTTTCTTTCAATTCCGGTTGTTATCAATTCTCGATTCCAATTCTTTGATAACTGCAGTTGGGGCGCAGATGGCTCAGTGGGTAGGGAGTCAGACTTGTAGTCAGAAGGTTGCCAGTTCGATTCCCGACTGAGCCAAATGTTGTTGTGTCCTTGGGCAAGACACTTTACCCTAATTGCTCCCAGGTCGTTGCTGTAAATAAGAAATTGTTCTTAGTCAACTTACCTGGTTAATAAAGGTTAAATAAATAAATAAAAAATAAAAACGGGTCACATTGCCTTCTCGGCAGTATGCGTGAACGTTCAACACAGATTGTGTCTCCGGCAATTGAGAACACCCGTTCAATTGGTGTAGAGGAGGCCTGAACACACAAAGTGGTGCAGCTTGTTCACCACATAAGCTGTAATGTTTGTGGCACTCTTCCACATTCTCCGCTGTTACTTCTCCATTGACTGCTAACCTGAACGGAGTTTCATGCTGCAGTTGAATGCTAGCAGCAGTAGTTTTGCTAACGTTACTTGTGTTTACAATTTGCGAAACGTTAAATCTATCCCTGAGAAAAAAATCAGAGTTACGTTGTTATTCACCCCAATTTTATCGATTTGGGAAATGTTTAATCATATTTGTAGTGCATCCTCCAAAGCAAGAAATTGGGATTGTTTTTAAGTAAAATGAAGCCACACCTTTGTGTGCTGGGTGGCGGATAACACAACAGCAGCCTGGCTGCTCTGGCAGTACGGTGGCTGGCTGGCCGCTACGGAAAGCAAAACTTGTGCGTTTTGGAATCGATCGTCGGAATCAAAACCAAATTTTCCAAATATTTCCGATGGAATCAACATTTTCTAAACGATTCTCCGGTTCTCGATGCCCAACCCTAGTTATAATAACAGACTGGCTTGAAATCATTGTTCTTCCACTGTCAACCATGGTTACCTGCAAGGAATCTGTACAAAAACATCAAGGACAGACTGATATTCTGCATATGGTACAGTGATTGGACTGCTGAGGAATCATTTTCTCTGATGAATTCCCTTTATGATTGTTTGGACCATCCAGAAGACTTGTCTGGAGATTACAAGGTGAGCGCTACCATCAGTCCTGTGTCATACCAACAGTAAAGCATCTTGAGACCATTCATGTGTGGGGTTGGTTCTCAGCCAAGGACGTGGGCTCACTCACAATTTTGCCTAAAAACACAGCTATGAATAAAGAATGGTACCAACACATCCTTCGAGAGCAAATTCTCCCAACCATCCAAGGAGAGTTTGGTGATGACCAATGCCTTTTCCAACATGATGGAACACTGTGCCATAACGCAATATTGATAACTAAGTGGCTTGGGGAACAAACCATTGACAATGTGGGTCCATGGACAGCAAACTCCCCAGACCTTAATCCCATTCAGAACTAACCCTATCTCACAAATTCTGCTAACTCCAAGCATTGGTCATGCAAGAATGGGCTACCATCAGTCAGGATGTGGCCCAGAAGTTAATTGACAGCATGCCAGGGTGGATTGCAGAGGTCTATAAAAATAAGGGTCAACACTGCAAATATTGGCTTTTTGAATAAACTTAATGTAATTGTCAATAAAAGCCTTTGACACTTATGGAATGCTTGTAATTATACTTCAGTACACCATAAGAACTACTGACAAAAAGATCTAAGAACAATGAAGCAGCAAACTTTGAGGAGACCAATTGTTTCAATCTCAAAACCTTTGACTACGACTGTTCTAGGCACTGCGTGGGCGATAATACACTCACTTTTTAGCCAATAAGGCACTGGGTGAGTAAAGTATGTCTGTGTTTATGGACACAACAATTATACATTGTTGTGTGTGGTAAAGTGTGTCCTCGTCAGTTTAGCTCCGAAAATAAGCGTTGCGTTAACCTGCCGGTCGCTTTAACTGCCATGAATACGTCATGAACGAGTCAGAATCGATTCCAAAAATCCTGGAGTCGTTCACTCGAAGTCTGGATGTTCGTTAATCAGTCTATTGTTGTTGCACTGAATGAGTTAAAAACTTGTCCATAATTTTTTATTCCAGAACAATAACCTAGTGTGTGTGCAGTGCAGTGCAAATGTACCTAACATTTAGACTGGTCGAGTGCGCGTTACTAGGGCGTATCAAACGTGGTCATTGTTAGATTTTCACCATGAGTATCTGTTTGCTGCCATCCAGGAGGTATTTATTTTTATGTATAGTTGTGAAAAGAGTGCAGGGTTGTTCGAGTCTCTAAGCATACGCTCTTTATGTGTATTTATTGAAAGCGTCCACGACACGTTAGAGTGTGGTTATCTAAAAATGATGGTAACACTTTCTATGAAGTACATTTTATAATGCTTTATAATACTATGTATAAAATTTTATATATATATATACATATATATACTGTTGTGATGCTCACAACTCATGTTCACCTGCAACTGTGTATTGTTTGCACTTCGCCTGAACTCATCACTTAAGTAAACTATTGTTAATTTACCATCAACCTCTCTCGGTCTTCCTCTCTCCACTACACCTCACAAAACTGTGAATGTGTCACAAATTCTTTTATCATAGTTTTTTATTAAGTTAACGGAGATCCTAATGTTGAAGTCAATCATCTCCTATAGGTGGATGTTAACAGAGATCCTAATGTTGAAGACAATCATCTCCTATAGGTGGATGTAAATGGAGATCCTAATATTGAAGACAATCATCTCCTATAGGTGGATGGTAACAGAGATCCTATTGTTGAAGACAATAATCTCATATAGGTGGATGTTATCGAATATCCTATTGTTGAAGACAATCATCTCCTATAGGTGGATGTTAACGGAGATCCTACGGTTGAAGTCAATTATCTTCTATAGGTGGATGTTAACGAAGTTTCTACTGTTGAAGACAATCATCTCCTACTACAAGCACAAGACAATACATAGTAAATGTCAGGTTTCTCCTAAGGAGGCATTCATGTGACCATCTGCAGACTGAGGGTCAAGGGCCTCTGATCTCCCTGGTCTCATCAGTTAATGAGCTGTGGTTCCTAATCAGAATTCACAGTCTGACTTCAATATTCAATGTTACCTTTAAACACTGAGGTTTGACGGTGAAGTTAAGCGATTCACTCTGTATGATTTACGTAGACGCTGAAGTTTGGATCATTCTTACAGAGTAATGTAAGAGCTAAGATGTGGGATAGGGTAAAACACGTATCACAGTGCCCTCCGTGGCAGTGCTTACTGTAAGTTGGTGACTCCAGCACCGCTCTGTTTTATGTGTTCTGTGTCTCCCTGACTGTTTTTGTCATCAATGCATCAACCAATAGTTATCTGTCACCTATACACAGCCAGTATCATTTGCATATGTGTATTTAAATTCCTGGTTTTGAATAGGTATTTATTGTTCATTGTCATATTGGAGGTGTGTGTATTTAGGTGTGGTTTCATGTGCTATCAGTAGATATCTAGAATCATCGTAGTCATTTTGATTTGTGAAGTGTTTCTGCAATTAAAGTATGTTATCCTACAATATACAGTAATGCTCATTGTTGTCTCTTATGGTTGGAATTAAAGGCCAAGATGGCCTGCCTAGGGCTTTGTAATTAAAAAATGTTTGGATATGGTGTAACCTGCCTGGCATTCCTGGCCACTGGCAAGGAACTGTGCCTTTAATACCTAACTTAATCTAATCTAATCACCCACAGTATTGCTAATGCTTCTATGTTCTTTCATAACTCTGTTTAACCCCAGGTTAACCCCTCCACCTAGCACATAGACCTCTGATGGTAAAAAGCATGCCTGCTAATGTAGGTCAGGACACACAAACAGATGCACACACACACACTTACACACACACACACACACACACACACTACTGACCCCATTACCCATTAAAATGCTATAAAACCATATAATTATCCCATCTCTGGTAGAACACTCAGTGGTAAAAGAAATACTAAACTCCTCAAGGGGAGGGAGCACAAGGGACAAGACAGGCCACACAACACATGCACACACAAGTGCACACACACACACACACACTTTCATTTATGAATGTAACTGATTATACAATTAAATGTGATCAATTCAGTAGCTGTACTGTATCTGTCACTGTATCGTCATCCATATCATATCGAAAACATTTCTGTTTTATATCGTGATGTAATTTTTTTGGCCATATCGCCAAGCCCTAAGATACATTACTCTAATAACATTATTAACTTGGGGACACCACAGTACTACAACATACAGTAACAATATTAATAACACTAGGACACCACAGTATGGTCAATTAATCAACTTAATTTGAGTGAGTACATACACTCACGTAAAGGATTATTAGGAACACCATACTAATACGGTGTTTGACCCCCTTTCGCCTTCAGAACTGCCTTAATTCTACGTGGCATTGATTCAACAAGGTGCTGAAAGCATTCTTTAGAAATGTTGGCCCATATTGATAGGATAGCATCTTGCAGTTGATGGAGATTTGTGGGATGCACATCCAGGGCACGAAGCTCCCGTTTTACCACATCCTAAAGATGCTCTATTGGGTTGAGATCTGGTGACTGTGGGGGCCATTTTAGTACAGTGAACTCATTGTCATGTTCAAGAAACCAATTTGAAATTATTCGAGCTTTGTGACATGGTGCATTATCATGCTGGAAGTAGCCGTCAGAGGATGGGTTCATGGTGGCCATAAAGGGATGGAAATGGTCAGAAACAATGCTCAGGTAGGCCGTGGCATTTAAACGATGCCCAATTGGCACTAAGGGGCCTAAAGTGTGCCAATAAAACATCCCCCAAACCATTACGCCACCACCACCAGCCTGCACAGTGGTAATAAGGCTTGATGGACCATGTTCTCATTCTGTTTACGCCAAATTCTGACTCTACCATCTGAATGTCTCAATAGAAATCGATACTCATCAGACCAGGCACATTTTTCCAGTCTTCAACTGTCCAATTTTGGTGTGCTCTTGCAAATTGTAGCCTCTTTTTCCTATTTGTAGTGGAGAGGAGTGGTACCCGGTGGGGTCTTCTGCTGTTGTAGCCCATCCGCCTCAAGGTTGTGCGTGTTGTGGCTTCACAAATGCTTTGCTGCATACCTCGGTCGTAACGAGTGGTTATTTCAGTCAAAGTTGCCCTTCTATCAGCTTGAAGCAGTCGGCCCATTCTCCTCTGACCTCTAGCATCAACAAAGCATTTTCGCCCACAGGATTGCCGCATACTGGATGTTTTTCCCTTTTCACACCATTCTTTGTAAACCCTAGAAATGGTTGTGCGTGAAAATCCCAGTAACTGAGCTGATTATGAAATACTCAGAACGGCCCGTCTGGCACCAACAACCATGCCATACTCAAAATTGCTTAAATCTCCTTTCTTTCACATTCTGACATTGGCTGGCTTGAGACTTTCAGTGTGCCTGCAGAGAACACTTTTGGTAACCCTAATTTTAGAAATGTCAGTCCTTGTTTACTTAGTATAAACCCTGATTTATGCAAAAAACAACTAATAGAATGCAAATGCGATTAATCTTTCAGCCCTAGTGTAGACTGAAACACATGTACAGTAAAAGCCAAAGTTCCTATATAACTAGCAACGTATAGATATAATATATTAGCTAATAGTTACATTATGTATTTAATAAGAGTTAAATAAGTGTGGTGAAAGACACACACACTGTAAGCCCTCAGTCATGCCCATAAAAGTATAATTTCAAACGTTGCTTTACAGAGAATAATGAGACAAAGAGAAAGGCAGGAAGAGACCAAGAGAGGAAACAGGTAAGTGTTTTGATATTGCAAATAATATACTTTCTTGGCTCCATATCATATCATTAACTACACACTAAAAACAAATGGTGCTAAATAGCACTAAAAGTGGTTCATGGCTTGTAATCATAGGGGCACCACTTTAAGTGCTATATAGCACCTATCTTTAAAAATGGTGCTATGTAGAACCATTAGAGCCAACCACCGCAAAGAACCGCTGAAGAACCAAACTGGGCTTAACAGGTTCTTTAAATGGTTATGGTGCCATTCAGCGGTTCTTCAGCAGTTCTTTGGGGTGGCACCTCTTGTGGTTCTACATAGGTGCTATATAGCACTTAAAGTGGTTCCCCTATGATTACAAGCCATGAACCACTTTTCGTGCTATTTAGCACCATTTGTTTTTAGAGTGTATGCAGGTAAATCAAGATATTTGCAATACATATTTGCAGTGCATCTCATAAGAGATAAACATTAAAACATGACACATTTCAATATGAACATTTTGACAGGGCTGATTGCTTCTATAGGATCTGTGATGAGATTAATGTGCACAGCAGAGGTGTGCATTGGATTTTGTGGCCCGGGGTTGCCAGGATGGGGCATTCGGGCTGATGGCCTCACCAGGGTGGTGACACGGAATTTCACAATAAGTAGGAAAGAGAAGTCATGTCAGCCCATCTGTGTTTTCTAAAGCAGTGTCTTTCGACCTGATATTCCAGATTTTAGCTGTAGCCTAACTAGATTCATTAATCAAGGGCCTGATAATTAGCAGATGAGTTGAATAAGGTGTGCTAGATCTGAACTAGATCCAATACATGGAATGGCTGGTGTTCCCTGAGGAGAGGGTTGAAAAACACTGTTCTAGAGGATTTAGCAACTATGGAACTATTGCATAGTTCTGCATGCAATACAGGTTCATTATGGGAAACAGGTTATTTATCTATTGCGGCGCAGAAAATAATTTGTGCTACCACATGGCAAGTGGCAAGTGCCACCAGTGGAAAAGATTAGTTTAGAACCCTGAACATACTGTAATAATATTATTAACACTAAAACACTGTACTACAACATACTGTAATAACTTGAGGAGATCACAGCTCTACTTAAGAGTACCTGAACTGTAGAGGATGAACATCCCTAAAATAACAAAAGGCTATTTTTGAAATAGGGTTTAAGGTTAGGTTTATGTCTGCGTGGAATGTTGGTGATGTCAGATCTGCCCCAAGGCAGAACTTACCTTGAGCAAGAACCTTCTGGGCCGATTCCACTCCGCTCCGCTCACTCTGCCCGGGGAACCCGATTCCTCTTCATGATTACTTTTAAAATCAAAGCGGAAACTTGCGGGTGACTGAGTATGGCGTTAAATATTACCCTCGGGTGGTAAAATGTTTAATTGCTCAACCAAACTGGCACCAGACATTTTTTTGTGCACATCACAGAAACTTGAGTAAGGTTCGGGGTGTTTAAGTATTTAAATGTTGCAGACGTTTTGGTATACTGTGCAACACCATAGAACAGTAAGACCATTTCACTGTTCAAAAGTCCTGGTTGTTAAATCCACAGTGCAGATGTTGTTAAATATACCGAGAGTTCGTATTGGCAGACGTGAGTGTGAATTGATCCAATGAAGGGAGTAAATTCATTCCTGTTCGGTCTCCATTGACGCTGCCTATTCAGAGATGGATAAATAGCTGGATGGAGATATGCTGGGCTGATCTGGTCTAAGATTAACTACATTGGATTACACTTTAGTATATGATGGCAGAGGCTACTGCGTGGCCTACTGTATAAAATCTCACCCTGCATGGTAAGTACCATGTAGAACAAAAACTAGGTCATGGTGTGTATGATGAGGTAGCACTAGAAGGTTTCGTTGTTTCTGCTGGGAGGTGCTCAAATTTGTAGTAATTGTTTACTGTATGTACAAATTAACATTATGTATATTAAATGTACATTTCAATAAAAAAATATTCTACTTTTTATTTAAACTGAATTTTGTTTTCTGGGTGAATGAAGCATTCACCCAAAATTCACGTCAGTTTCCATTTGTTCTTTCCTCCATTGTCATAATTAAGGGTGTGCAGGTGCAGGAACGAGGGAGACAAACGCAATGGCGAGTAGAAAATAAACACGGTTTAATATACCGAATAACACTCAAAACAAAAACGACTTCACAACAACAAATACTACACCTAACAACACGCGGTAACAATGAGAGGTAGCTACAAATCACTAACTTTTGACTAATTGGGAAGTGAATGCAGCTGGTTAACTAATTAAGATCAAGTGGTTACGTAAGCAAACTGGAGTGAAACTAAAACACACAATTGTATGAGAAGCCCCCTAGGCCAAAATTCAATACTTCCCTTGCACATACATATACACTGCTCCTAAGCAGTTGCACATACATATATACTTCACTTGCACATACATATATACTGGTAGAAAAAACACTTGCACATACATGTATACTTCACTTGCACATACATATATACTTCACTTGCACATACATATATACTGGTACTAAACACTTGCACATACATGTATACTTCACTTGCACATACGTATATACTTCACTTGTACATACATTATACTTCACTTGCACATACATGCAGTTTTCACTCACATATACATACATACATACATACTTCACTTGCACATACATATATATTCACTCGCATATACATACATACTTCACTTGCGCATACATATACTTGACTTGTACGTAAATGCCAAAAGTCGGAAGTAGTGGGGTATAAGAATGTATGTTATTTGGTCAATTTGTTGATTTAGATACTTATATACGTTGACTACTTAGGCTAACTTAAATAACAAAACCTCCCATCATGAAGGCACGGTATTGCACCGGGTAAAGATGTTTCTATATTCCCACATTCGAATGCTCCAGGGTTATGACACAACGTCTTTGGCCATGCCGACATCCGAGTGCCAAAAGTCAGACAGTAACTATTGTAGCTATCGGTGAACGGAGTAGTTAAGGACCAGAGTAAAAAAATGTGGGAATAAAACCATCTTTACCGTGGTGCAATACCTTCCTGATCTGAGGTTTTGTTATTTAAGTTAGCCTAAGTAGTCAAAGTAAATAAGTATCTAACTCAACAAATTCACTAGGCTATTGTTTCCAGACGGGAGGCAAACCCAACTTTTTAGGCTAACCCAGCCTTCCAACTCGGCCGCCAACCAAATAACACATACATTCTTATACCCCACTACTTCCGACTTTTGGCATTTATGTACAAGTCAAGTATATGTATGTGGAAGTGAAGTATATATGTATGTGCAAGTGAAGTATGTATGTATGTATATGCGATTGAAGTATATATGTATGTGCAAGTGAAGTATGTATGTATATGCAAGGGAAAAATGCATGTATGAGCAAGTGAAGTATGTATGTATATGCAAGTCCTTCTCAAGAAATTAGCTCTCCTGACCTGAACCCCATAGAGAATCTGTGGGATATTGTGAAGAGGAAGTTGAGAGACGCAAGACCCAACACTCTGGATGAGCTTAAGGCCGTTATTGAAGCATCCTGGGCCTCCATCACACTTCAGCAGTGCCACAGGCTGATTGCCTCCATGCCACGCCGCATTGAAGCAGTCATTTCTGCAAAAGGATTCCCGACCAAGTATTGAGTGCATAACTGAACATAATTATTTGAAGGTTGACTTTTTCTTTTTTCTTTTTTTTGTATAACAAACACTTCTTTTATTGGTCAGATGAAATATGTTAATTCTTTGAGAATTTTGGGTTTTCATGAGCTGTATGCCAAAATCATCAGTATTAAAACAATAAATGACCTGAAATATTTCAGTTGGTGTGCAATGAATCTAAAATATATGAAAGTTTAATTTTTATCATTAAATATATGGAAAATAATGAACTTTATCACAATATGCAAATTTCTTGAGAAGGACCTGTATGTATGTGCAAGTTCTTTGTACAAGTATGTATATGCAAGTGAAGTATATATGTATGTGCAAGTGCTTTGTACAAGTATATATGTATGTTCAAGTGAAGTATATATGTATGTGAAAGTGCTTTGTATGTATGTGCAAGTGAAGTATATATGTATGTCCAAGTGTTTATTGCCAATATATATGTATGTGCAAGTGAAGTATTCAGTTTTGGCCTAGGCGGCTTTTCATACAATTGAACGGGCTCCCCCTGCTATTCCTTTGGAAGGAGACGTTACCCCATTCCCCTATTCAAGTCACGTCAATGTAAAATTCTTGACTAGTAGCCCTATTTCTCGTCTCTTTTGCAAAACGTATCACTAATAACTTAAAGTACACAGTGAAAAACTTTTCTTCAGCCATTTTAAAAAGGCAGAATTGAATACACGAGTTTACTCAAAATGCTTTGTGCGAATTCAATTAGTACCACCAGTATGTGTGTATTATTCCCGAGTGTGTGTTATATGAATAATTTATTATATAAAATTGAATACCTGCACGTTAAACGATGGTGCGCATTATACACGAGTGCACGTAATATGCGTTAAAATAACGTAATTATAACACTATACCCATATGAGCAAAACAATTAATTCTGACAGGCTGTTTCACGAAACGTGCTTAGGTATTTGTCATGTTAACTTAATACTCGCGTCATAAACATACAATTAACAGGAAAGACATTGGCTTAGATCGAAACATAAAAGAAGAGTCTATATAAAAAGTAGACAAAATAACATTTTCTTTAGAAATCAATTGAAATGTATGGTACACTGAGTCATATGCATTAAGTTAAGTGAATGTTGCAGAGAAAAAGCGTTATCTTTTTCGGAAAATCATAGCACCCTACTAGTAGCTTAGCTATTGTGTGAAAAGCCTAGTCTGACTCAGAAGTGTGATGTCATTTTGACATGAGCTGCATAAAATCTAGCCCTGCATCATTTCTAGAGGCACTTGGTTTCTCATGCAGATAGAAGCACAACAACCTCAACAACTTTAAGAACAGTGTCATAACCTGACAGACTATCTTTGTGACAAGCAAATGCAATTCATGATGAGAAAATCCAATATAACTGAGTAGGGCAACTACGGAGGTTAAATCTGCATGTTGTGAAAAGAAAACAAACAATAGCAAAACTAGATTATTCCAAACGCAAGTTTCAATTCAAATATGGGGTTGATGAAAGAAACGCCCTCTACCGTTCAGTTTCTTATTTTAATTGTTCATTTTCTTTACCTGAAAACCCTGCATTGCAATAGCAAAATGCATTGCACTAAAATAAATGCAGAATGAGTCCACCTTTTGGCAAATACAAAAATTATTTTTGATTTGAGTACTCAAGCACTTTAATACCTGGAAGTTCCTCTTCCCAGTGTACAGTGCATCTGGAAGGTACTCACAGCACTTTTTACACTTTTGTTATGTTATTCCATTATTTCAAAATGTATTACATTAAATCTTTCTCTCAAAACTTTACAAACAATACCCTATAATGACAATTTGAAAGACGTGTGTTTGAAATCATTGCAAATTTATTAAAAATAAAAAAGCACATGTACATAAGTATTCACAGCCTTTACCATGCCACTCAACATTGAGCTCAGGTGCATCCTGTTTCTACTGATCATCCTTGAGATGTTTCCATAACCTGATTGGAGTCCATCTGTGGTAAATTAAGTTGATTGGACATGATTTTGAAAGGCACACGCCTGTCTATATAAGGTCCCACAGTTAAGAGTGCATGTCAGAGCACAAACCAAGCCATGAAGACAAATTGGCCTCCATCATCCATAAATGGAAGTAGTTTGGAACCACCAGGAATGTTCCTAGAGCTGTCCGCCTGGCCAAACTGAGCGATTGGGGGAGGAGGCCTTAGTCAGGGAGGTGACCAAGAACCTGATGGTCACTCTGACAGAGCTCCAGTGTTTCTTTGTGGAGAGAGGAGAAACTTCCAGAAGAACAACTATCTCTGCAGCACTCCACCAATCAGGCCTGTATGGTAGACTGGTCAGACGGAAGCCACTACTCAGTACAAGGCACATGAGAGCCCGCCTGTCAGAGATGAGCTATTAATTCATCCACAACCGCATCACAAAACTCATCATCCGTCCGCCATCCTTCCAACCCAACCTTTTTGACCAATTTTCAAAGCCGCACCCGCCCGCCATCCAATATTTAACATTGTATATATTTTTTTTCATTTGATTGGTTCAACCGCCACCTGGCCGAATATAATGAAAATATTATCTTTCATCACGTCATCC
Organism: Umbra pygmaea; assembly: GCA_016801145.1. Classification (NCBI taxonomy): domain Eukaryota; kingdom Metazoa; phylum Chordata; class Actinopteri; order Esociformes; family Umbridae; genus Umbra; species Umbra pygmaea. The sequence continues at coordinate 11,140 of JACXGM010004407.1, read as the reverse complement.
GCCCGATCCGCGGTTTATCCGCGGAGTCCACGACTGTAAATGCAAATCGCGCATCTCTACCGCCAGGGGTTTACCAAAAGGCATCTGAAGGATTCCCAGACCATGACAAACAAAATTCTCTGGTCTGATGTAACAAAGATTGAATTCTATGGCCTGAATGGCAAGATTCATGTCTGGAGGAAACTAGGCACCACTCATCACCTGGCCAATATCATCCCTAGAGTGAAGCATGGTGGTGGCAGCATCATGAGGTGGGCATGTTTTTCAGCGGCAGGAACTGGGAGACTAGTCAGGATCATGGGAAAGATTAATGCAGCAATGTACGAGACATCCTTTCTGAAAACCTGCTCCAGAGCGCTCTGGACCTCAGACTGGGGTGAAGGTTCATTTTCTAACAGGACAATGACCCTAAACACACAGCCAAGGTAACAAAGGAGTGGCTACAGTACAACTTTGTGAATGTCCTTGAGTGGCCTAGCAAGAGTCCAGACTTGAACCCGATTTGAACATCTCTGGAGAGATCTGAAAATGGCTGTGCACTGATGCTCCCATCTAACCTGATGGCACTTGAGAGGTCCTGCAAACAAGAATGGGAGAAACAAAATAGGTGTTCAAAGCTTGTAGCATCATACTTAAATAAGACTTGAGGCTGTAATTGCTGCTAAAGGTGCTTCAACAAAGTATTGAGCAGAGGCTGTGAATACTTATGTACATGTGCTTTTTGTTTTTTATTTTTAATAAATTTGCTAAGATTTCAAACACAATTTTTTCACATTGTCATTATGGGGTATTGAGCATTTTGAGGGAAATAATCAATTTAATCTATTTCGGAATAAGGGTGTAACATTACAAAATGTGGAAAAATTGAAGCGCTGTGAATACTTTCCGAATGCACTGTAGTGAGATTTATCAATGTCGAATGATGAGAAAAAAATATCATGATACATTTTTTTGCCATATCGCCCAGCCCTACCTGCAGTCTGAGACCAGTCCAGAGCAGTGAGTTTAACCTGTAGTCTGAGACCAGTCCAGTCAGTGAGTTTAACCTGTAGTCTGAGATCAGTCTAGAGTGGTGAGATAACCTGTAGTCTGAGACCAGTCCAGAGCAGTGAATTTTTACCTGTAGTCTGAGATCAGTCTAGAGCAGTGAGTTTAACCTGTAGTCTGAGACCAGTCCAAGGCAGTGAGTTTAACCTGTAGTCTGAGACCAGTCCAGTCAGTGAGTTTAACCTGTAGTCTGAGACCAGTCCAGAGCAGTGAGTTTAACCTGTAGTCTGAGATCAGTCTAGAGTGGTGAGATTAACCTGTAGTCTGAGACCAGACCCGAGCAGTGAATTTTTACCTGTAGTCTGAGATCAGTCTAGAGCAGTGAGTTTAACCTGTAGTCTGAGACCAGTCCAAGGCAGTGAGTTTAACCTGTAGTCTGAGACCAGTCCAGTCAGTGAGTTTAACCTGTAGTCTGAGACCAGTCCAGTCAGTGAGTTTAACCTGTAGTCTGAGACCAGTCTAGAGTAGTGAGTTTAACCTGTAGTCTGAGACCAGAGAGTTTCCTTGATGCTGACTGAGATGTTCTATCCAGTATAACAGAAGTCTCCAAGACCACACAAGTTCCTGCCACAACTGCATCAGAGGCAGACACTAACTCACGCAGAGACCGGCTGACAGTGAGACAGGATTTGTGTCCGAGGTCACTGTTCTAAAAATGAGAGCTTAGGCTTAAATCCTCCACACACACCTAAATCTCATCCACACACCCCAGGACAGACACTGCACAAACCTTACTCTTCCCCACATAGACCAGTGCTAAGCCGACCTATTTATAGGCCTATATCATCAGTATGCATCTAGCTAACCTCCACATAAAACCCTGAGGTTTTTCAAAGGGATGACTTAACAAACGACACTGTTGTTGTGGTTTGCTAGGGTTTCCCTTAACTCTGTTAATCTTCTTCCTCCCAAGTCAAATTAATTTCACTCTGTTGCATTCAGCAGAGTTCTAGCCAAGCAGGCTGATCAAAACACTGATGATACCATTCAAATGTGGCTCAAACCATCTAAACCACATTGGAACCCTGAAATCTAAGTAGCGTAAGTGAATCTGTGATTCAAGCAATTTGAATTAAGCACTTTGACTGTCTCTTTTGATCTCTGTAGCATGACCAGCTGCTGGGCTGAGTCTGGCTTGGACTGGCCCAAGCTGGATGGAACTGGGTTGGACTAGGCTAGATGGGACTAGGTTGGACTCAGCTGGGCTAGATGTGACTGGGTTGGACTGGGCTGGATGGAATGGCGCTGGACTGAGATTGGGCTGGGACAAGATTGGTTGCAGCAGCCACAAAACATTCAACGTGGATCAGATTGTGTTATCTACAGTCCTTACCGTGACTATACCGGACACAAAGCTACACATACAATGATACACATATGATTTGTCGACAATATGTAAAAATACTGTGACCATACCGGACTTAAAGCTACACATACAATGATACACGTATGATTTGTCGACAATATGTAAAATAAGTGATTTAAACTAAGTTAAGCTAAATTCAAAACAAATCTCCCAACTCAGTGGAGATTCATGCTTGACTTCTTACTTTCAGTTTCAACGAACCACCAGTTTTTAACCCTTGTTACTACTACATTCTTTATAGCAATTGTGGTGCCAAAATAATTTCTAATACAATTTAGAGCACGTTTTCTCAGAACCATGAAACAAGAACAATGTGTAGCTATATGCCAGTGTCTATATTCTATGAAGGACTTTATTGTGCTCTGTCTGGCCCCACAGCGTGATCCGAGCTGCTTCAGTGCGTGACATGATAGTGTGTATGTTATAACCAGCTCCACCAGATGTAATACTACAGCAGCACGAACAGAAATTACTTTAGCCTGTCAGTTTTTCACACAGGTTTCAGGCCTGCCTAAACACGTTACAGTCGGCCCAATGCCCACTTAGCACACACAGCAGAGAATGCCACACACACACACTGGCCATTTGCAGCGCATGATGATGAATGTGTTGTTTTGCGTTTGATTTTTAACACCTGATTTTCAAGACCTGATTTTCAAGGAGAGGCACTTGCTAACACCCCGCAGTCCTCTACAACAGACCTCAGGCTGTCTGTTGAGTAGATGTTAAAGCATGTGTCTGGCTGTTGGTTAGAATAATTTAAAACTCTCTCTTGAAATACTGTATGATAAACACAAACTATAATGCAAAGTCCAGCAAGCACCAAAGACATAATTTAACAGACAGACAGAGAAAGACAGACTTTATTCATTCAGCATCATTATTATTCTGAACTGTCATTTTTGCCATCCTACACTGGGAGAGTCAAGCCCACTGATACACCCCAGGTGTGGAGGCCCCACTTACAACATAGCCTACATCAGTATGAACAGCATAAGCAATGTATGTTGATGCCAATGCAGGAAAAAATAATAGCACCTCCAGCATGAGGGGGAAGAGAAAATCATCAATTTTCAGTGATTCAGATAGAACTGGGTTTTATGAGAGTGAGAAAATGAGGAAGATGTTCTTTTGTCACAATGCTGCATACACATTGATTGTTACCATTTCACACCCTGTAAGAAATCAGAGATAAAAAGCTGGCAGTGCCAGTGAAGAAATGTGAAAGTCAGTCTTGCATCTTACACGGAAATTGAAGGCTATTAACTCAATTATATAACTAAGAGTGCGAATATAGTACGTTGTGAATGTGCGCGTGTCTGTGCCGGGGGTACAACTGTTGGCAATGCCGTGTGTGCGTGCGTTTGTGTGTGTTTAAGTGTACACAAAGACAAGTCTCTAGACAGAGGACCCACATATCCGATGGGATACAATGTAACCGTAGCGTGTAATAAAAGGCAACGTGACACTTACTTTCCAATGACCTCACACAGCTCGTACACATCTTCAAACAGTACGTCGTCGTCCGCCATGGTCCAACGAGTCTGGGGAAATAATTCCCCCCAAATCCAACCCGAAACGTATGTTCCAAAGCAAAACAACCACAACCAGCAGACGTTTAAAAAACGTAAATACAGACGGGTTCTGTTCACCGTAGCCTAGGCTACTTGAAGCGTTGACTAATCACCAAATAGTTGAGAATAAATCTTCCCAAATGACACAATTCCAATGTCTACAAAATGATTGTTTCACCAAAACGCTGTTCCTCTGCAAGCGGTTCGCCTACGGGTCGAAGCTTTCAGGCAATGTGAGGTCTTTAATAATTCCTTTTGCTGTCCTCGGTTCGGCCCCACCTTGCCGGGGTTTCCCGGTTTCCTAGTTAGACTGTTCCTCCACGGAGTCTACCTTCAGATTGTCAAACGTTAGAACCAAATCGAGTGACATGCCAGTCCGCTGATCCACGGTTGTCAACCGTCCAGAACACACGTATAGCTTGCAACCCGTTTACAAACTACTACTGACTATTGACTGAATACTATTTACATGCATTTGACTCCTACTTTGTATCTAGCTAAGTTTATAACAAACGATTCAATGTTTATTGTAAAAAAAAACATAGCCGCACACTGTACTGTAGATTGTTCACATCCTAAAATATTAAAAAGATCAGTTTCGTACACCTGAAATGCTCGCATGTCCCCGTGGACACATCGATTCGATCGGGTGGGTAAGCTAGTGTAAATGTGATTTTGTGGCTCTAGGATGTCTCTCTCTCGCTCCCTTTAACTTTTTGTTGCTTCTATTTTCCTCTCTTCCTCTGTCGCTTCTCGTCCAGAGAGCTTCCAGAATAACCAAGCTCCTCCCATTCAAGGTTATGAAACTACCCTGCTATCCTCCATTACGGCTCTTCAGGAGCAGCTGCGTTCCGGAATTCAACAATTCAAACAAACGACACTTGAGCCAAGATGACGAAGCTTGAGCTCTATACAAATACCTTCAGTTGCAGTTTCCTTATTGCATTTTAATTATAATTCAAAGACAAGGTGCACCAATTAAAAGTTTCATCGACAGCAGCAAGCGCTCCATGTTATGTTTAAGTCCAGTATAGAAAGTATTTATATTATACCGAAGAACTACAGTAATGCTCTGTTATTGAATCAGTTTATAATTTACCTTGAAAAGCTGAAATATGATTTACTGTGTGTAGTTTGAGGCTAATCTACCCAGCTAGCATAGAGCTGGCGGTCCACAGGCAGACCAGCAGAGGCAGAGCTGGTGGTCCGCCAGGCGGTTTGCTCATCGTTTAACCAGCGGTCCACTGCCGGCCAAGATGTCCACCGGCAGGTGAACAGCATTTTAGACCTTGAAAAATAGTCTAAATTAAAAAAAGACAAGCTTTTTTCTTTAATATATGTTTTAGAACTGAATTCAATTTGGAATTTTAAAATAAACTTAACTGTGTTTGTATTGTATTTGAATGTTGTTGTAACCAAATTTGTAAATAGTAAAACATATTTTTCATTAGATAGATATCTAGAACATAAGCCTAGCATAGGATATAGCCCGTATCCTCAGCCGATGGACTAACTGGAACAACAGTATGAGTGCGTAGGATTCCCAGAGGACCTCTGTCTAAAACTCTGCTCACCCGCCGGAAGACCGCTCATTCGCCAACACTCCCGCTGGCGGACCGCCCGTTAAACGATGAGCAAAAAGCTAGTGGACCGTCAGCTGTAACCGCCGGTGGTCCGCCAGCTCCATGTTTGCTGGGTAGGGAAGTGTCATGATGTTTTTGTTTTTGCTGTTGTACTGGTTCCAAACATTGAGCAGGTTGTTGCCCTTAATTAAAAAAATAGCAATCACATAAAAAATTATATACTGTATGGAGAAAACATAATTGTTTTGTCACTTAACCTTTTAGAATGTGATTAAATGTTTGAAAAACGCCCTTAGAATGCACATGGAAAAAATTTCATTCAAGTATGCCTCTCAACTTTGCTATTTGCCATAATTCCGTTTTAATGTCATTTTGTCTGTTCTCCTCCCATGTGTTATAACTTTTTTATAACATTTTTATCTTTACTTTTCCATGCATATATATCATCTATCATTGTCTGCCTGTCTGCCTGTCTGCCTGTCTGTCTGTCTGTCTGTCTGTCTGTCTGTCTGTCTGTCTGTCTGTCTGTCTGTCTGTCTGTCTGTCTGTCTGTCTGTATAATCTACTGTAATCTATCTATTGTCTCCAGTCATCATCCTTGTTTTCTTTTTTCCTTGTGGCCATTTCCAGTTCCCCCTGACCCCAACTTGTTTGCAGATCTACCAGATGTGTGATAGTCGAGGGTGGTCATATACTTCCTCCAAGCACATTGAGCCGTCTTATTCTTATCACACCTCTTCACAATTGAAATCACTGGCACCTGATCTGCAAAAGAGGGGTCACCGGAGTGTGACGTGGGAAGGTACAGTACGTTAGTACAATTTGCTAATCCCCAACACTGGGCAGCGCTGTACCAATTTGCAACTTCCCATGCTGGGGCTCCAGGCACAGTCCGAAATGCCGTGTCTGGGATTGAACCCAGTTGGAGGAATCTTGGACCACTCCTCCATGGGGCAAATTTCAATATCCTTGATAGTCTTACCTTCGCACTTCTAGACTGCCAGCTTCAATTCACAGCGCAATTTCCCCGAGACTAAGATGGCAATTTTTAAAACATTGATTTTGTGTTCCCACAACCATTTCAGGATTGATTTTGATGTTCAGGGGGTGGAAAAAATAAAGAAACACCACATGGAAAAGGACTGTTACCTTGAATAAACTAAATCATGATTACAAACACTGCTGTAGAGGTCACATTAGTTTTTAAATCAACATTAAGAAAATAAGAGGGTCCCAAGATACCCGATTGGTGCACAAATTGCAGGTTCATATGTGAAGGGGACCAGTCTCAAAAATCATGACAGCATTTGCTGAACATGGACAAATTGCATCAGCAAATAGGAGCAATGGTCACAAGTCAAAGCTGACCAAAAGGGATAGAAAAATACAAAAGGATACTTGCTCATTGCCCTAAAATGTGCAGCCTCAAATCTGAACACAATTAAATCAACACATTTGTGAACCAGTCTCAATAAAAACTATTTTTGTGAGTTTCGCAAAGCTGGAATTTATGGCAGTACTGCCATTTGACACATGATAGGTTGTCAGAGCAGTAGGAAGCAAGTTTTCTTCCAGGCGAAACAAGGCTTTCCAAAACACAGAGACAATTGAAACCTTTGAGGCTTTTTTTTACAATAACGGTAATAATCCTCTGATGTCGTTGGTCCATCTTGTGTCTGATGGCTCGAATTTTCAATACGCTCTCAAATCTCTCAGCCAAGGTCTCACGCATTCCAAATGTTTGTTTTTGATGCGTCATTTAATACCCGACACGTCAGTGTCTTTTGACAAGTGCTACACAGGTATCGTTCAATATGACCAGAAGTGTTTTCGGAACTCGTCTTAATACATTGATCCGATGCGGTGAGTGTCGAAAACATCAAAACAGTTTCGACACTTGAGTGTCGAGCGGCCCATCACTACATGTAGGTGTAGTCACCAGGTCACCGTGTAACCACTAGACAACCAGGTGTTGGGCAAAACTGAAAGTTGTACTCATCAGAGAAAATGACCTCCGGTCCGATCCTTATGGCCTTTTGCAAACGTCTGTCAGTCTCTTTGTTTAATGTCTCTTACATCTTTAATGAAATTATTTTTTCTAGCTCTGCATGACCTCAGCCCTTGCCCTGGAAGCCTGTTTCTCTCGTTTGCCATTCTTTTTGTAGGTCACTTGATGTCATCCAAAGGTTGTTGAGTGACATTAGAACAAGATGGGCGGTCATCCCCGTCAGATGAGAATAGTTTTCGCTTTCCGCCGGTCTGTAGCTTTCTTGTTGTCCCCAATGTCTGCTGCTTGACCTTTTTCTTACAAACCGCCGTCTTTAAATTTTTTAGGATGTGAGCAACCCGACGCTTACTGTATCCCTCACAGCAGTGGTTTGTATATTTTCTCATTAAATAATATTCCGTTCAGGTGATCACCTGATCAGTACCTGATTCAGTAGAATGAGGTGTGCCTGCGTTGGATTTCAACAGACAGTTGAATGGATTGGCTGCCATACATCTAGAGATGCTGATTTAAGAAACATTTGCAGTGGTGCCTTATTTCTTTCCAGAGAGGTATGTTGTCTTCAAGAAGAGACTGTTTCTTATTTGTTGATACAGCTGGGGAATGTGGGGCCCTTCTCCCAGTGTTATTTCACCTGTGTAATTGGAACAAGTATTTTTGCCTTTCTGCCACTTTACTTTGAGAACACCATAAAACATCTACACTATACTAGTATTGTGTCAATGATTGTAGGGGTAAATATGTTGTGTATTGAGTAGGCCTATACCAAACCATTCCAAACAAAACGTAAAGAACATTCAATTACATAATAATTGAAAAACATCCCTGCCCACTTATCACCATATCCTGCTGAAACTCCTAGATACATTTTCTTAGAATTTTCTTTTAATTTAACACAAATAGAAATGTAGTACTAAGGGGTATGAAAATATTTGGCATGAGTCTTACAGATCTTCCTATTGTTTAACAGCTACTCCTCTGAGAGTATCTTAACAAGCTGCATCTGTGCGTGGTAGGCACCTGCACTGCAGAGGATCTCAGCACTTTAGGGGTTGGTTCACAGATCATCACAAGGGTCAAGCCTACACCCAGGACATGTACTCCATCAAACGCTGTCAGAGGAAGCCAAGCTGGAAAAAATATATATTACGAGATATTATGTTTATACTAAAAGATATTTAAATATACTTTATATTAAAACAACATACTAAAAATGCAAGATCTACTTCTGTAGTATATCTTCAAACTGTACGGTAGGATTTTTTTATTCATAAGTGGTCATTCTATTAGCCTGAATCGTGGAATGAGTTCCCACAATAGGAGATTTACAAAAACAGATGCTCTGTATAACGTACACTGCTGCTATTCAAGTCATTGCTCGGGTAGCATGTTGGCAGTAGGAAGCTTATTGAGCAAAGAAATTGATGCATTTGACATATTAAATCAAAACTTAAACGTACAATATGTAGTTTTTGTCCGCTAGGGGTCTCTCAATTAAAACAATAGCAAAAGATGTACTTGGATGACGTCGGGAAGTAGCGTGGGATCATGGGTTTGTTATCGTCGTCAATGACAACCTTCCAATCTAGTGTCTCTGGCAGAAAACATTTTCACTGACAAAGTAATGTATTGTTAAAAATATTATAACTTTATTCACGATATGTTTGGTGGTTCCCTGGAACTCAGTGCAACTAAAGCAGTCAAAGGTTATACGCCATTGACCGAAGACAAAATGAAATGTCCCGTGTCTTCGAATTATATTACAAATTTCTCTGGGTTTGAAAGTTGGTGGAAACATTTAGAATAATGTAAGTACACAACTAAGAAATATATATAATATAGGTATAGTAATGTTTCTTAATGCAAATTACGTCTTTTGTTATTGATTTGGAAAACTACATATTGTACCTTTAAGACATAAAAAAATAGAAATTGCATGGCAACGATTGTATTGTGTTTGAATATATATTACATCATCAAAACATTTTTATAACCATGGAGGAAAACATTGAGAATAAAATAAACGTAAACAATGTAACGGTGGGGCATTGATAGTGAACTGACATCACACGTGTTTTCTGGGAAAGTGACGCGGAATAATTTTGGATCTTCGAAGTTACATTATTCAGCTTTAAATACATTCTGTAACATAGAGTGTGTGCAGTGTCGAAAAAGGGAGAAGCGAACTGCTGTATATTAGAGTTTGCTGTAGAATGCCAATAATGGCTTAATAATAAGGCTGGCAACATTAGTACCAAAATAAGAACAACGCCTTGAAAGGAAGAATAGCTTTGTGGGACTCTCGAGAAACAGAACACACAGACATACACTGTTACATGAAGACAATGACCGACAGAGAAACTAAGGAACTAAATGCCATGACTAAATACAGAAATGGAAACAGCTGAGGACAATATAACAGACGGACATTCTGAGACTGGGTACAGCAGCACATACATATCTCAGACACTAAATGGCGCTGCGATAACATTCTGCCACAGGCTAAAGCTGTGACACTCAGTACACATCACATTTATAAAAAATTATTGTATATTATATTCCCCCTGATCTTTCATTATATTATATTTTATATTATAGTCACGTTAATCGAAAGCACACCTGTGTATATATAATACACTCACCTAAAGGATTATAAGGAACACCCGTTAAATTTCTCATTAATGCAATTATCTACTCAATCAATCACATGGCAGTTGCCTCAATGCATTTAGGGGTGTGGTCCTGGTCAAGACAATCTCCTGAACTCCAAACTGAATGTCAGAATGGGAAAGAGCATGGCATGGTTGTTGGTGCCAGACGGGCCGTTCTGAGTATTTCACAATCTGCTCAGTTACTGGGATTTTCACGCACAACTATTTCTAGGGTTTACAAAGAATGGTGTGGAAAGGGAAAAACATCCAGTATGCGGCAGTCTTGTGGGCAAAAATGCCTTGTTGATGCTGGAAGTCAGAGGAGAATGGGCAAACTGCTTCAAGCCGATAGAAAAGCAACTTTGACTGAAATAACCACTCGTTACAACCGAGGTATGCGTGAAGCCACAACACGCACAACCTTGAGGTGGATGGGCTACAACAGCAGAAGACCCCACTGGGTACCACTCATCTCCACTACAAATAGGAAAAAGAGGCTACAATTTGCAAGAGCTCACCAAAATTGGACAGTTGAACACTGGAAAAATGTTGCCTGGTCTAATGAGTCTTGTTTCTGTTGAGACATTCAGATAGTAGAGTCAGAATTTGGCTTAAACAGAATGAGAACATGGATCCATCATGCCTTGTTACCACTGTGCAGGCTGGTGGTGTAATGGTGTGGGGGATGTTTTCTTGGCACACTTTAGGCCCCTTAGTGCCAATTGGGCATCGTTTAAATGCCACGGCCTACCTCAGCATTGTTTCTGACCATGTCCATCCCTTTATGGCCACCATGTACCCATCCTCTGACGGCTACTTCCAGCAGGATAATGCACCATGTCACAAAGCTCAAATAATTTCAACTTGGTTTCTTGAACATGACAATGAGTTCACTGTACTAAAATGGCCCC
>JACXGM010004406.1:0-38161 GCA_016801145.1 Umbra pygmaea | reverse complement strand
TTTAGATGGTGTATTGTTCGGAAATAGTTGGGTGAGTCTTCATACACAACGTGATTTGCGGTAAAGTTGCATGATGTTTCTGATTGTTTTCACATAACAAAATTGATTATAACAACGAAAACAATGCTTCATTTTATTGCTGGGACCCTTTTGACAACGAATCCGAGAAAGATAGCTGACTGTAAGTACATTTTTCTTTATCAGCCGTGGATGTATTAGCTCAGTCCCAATAACGGACGGTTTTGTTTACATTGCACTCAAGTCACATAATAACATGGCTTTTTATTCTTGTTATAGCTATTGTAAATCGGATATGTTTGCTAAATTCGTGAAATTCTAAGCTTTCTGTACATATAAGCCATGGCAGAATTTCACAATTTGAGCCCAATCCTTAAGAGGTTAATGAAAAGAGCTGTAAAAAACAACCTTAAAATGAACAACCTCAGTTTTTCACACAAGTCCTAAAGTATATAGAAAACCCCATTAAACAAATTAGACCAAAATTTTATATTTATTTAGTCAGGAAAATTATCCACTATTACACATCTGAATGGCAAAAGTAAATGAACCTCTAGGATAAGCAGTTCATTTGAAGGTATAATTAGAGTCAAATGGCTCTACACCAGCCTAACTCAAGGCGGTTTGAGGTCCAGGTCCGGACTCAGAAATATCAGTTCGGACCGAACCATCAGCATCAACTCAACTGGCTCTCAGAGTTGGTCCAGTTTGTTTCCAGGAACTTTTTTGGCCAGATCTGTTATCTCTTGCACTTGATTTGTTTTTCCATCACTCTTTTAAGTTGGAACTATAAACATTCATCATTTCTTTCTCCCTATTTGTTCTGGTACCAGACTCTTCTCTCACGTGTGCGTATGTGTTCAGGGATCTCTGGATTTACAAACCATATAGATTTCTGTGTGCTAGAATTACAATGGCTTGTTCAAAAAAAGAAAAGTTGAATGCAGATACTGGAAATTGAAGGAGGGGGAAGTTATACATGAATCCTCCTCGCAAAACATCACAAACCCAATGTGCCTGATATGCATTGAGTCTGTAGCACATGCAAAAGTGTTATGGTCCTTGAACACCTCCAGGCACTTCTGGTGCTATTTGTGACCGATGTCACTAGGCGATTTTGTGTGTTTAGGGAGGGTTCCGGAGCAGAGCAGATCAAAGTTGTGCACAGAACAGTTCAGGCAGTCAGAGTAGCTAACTAAATTGAGTGATATCGCCCACTCCAGTAGCTAGCTTAAACTGTCAACTGTCAGAACAGCAGATCAGCTATTAGGCTATTAATATTTATATTTCACTAAATCAAGCAGATGTGTTCATAAAGCCCTTTCTACACCATTAGTTGTCACAAAATGCTTTGACAGATTCCTGCTTAAAACTAATTACTTTGTAAGGAGGCAGAAGCAGCAGTAGGAGGATGTTCAGTGACGGGTGAGTGACAGGGAGTAAAATTAGCTAGCTTTATTAAACTATGAGTCTCTGAGATTTACTATAACGTTTTGTAGAGGACAATTTGGTGAATTGAGGATTGTATAGTTTTCCATTTAGCTGGGTTACCCATGAGTTTATTGCAAAGTATGCCAAAGCTTGGGCACCACTTGCCCAATGACATCTACATTTAATATATTGGTGAACAGTCATTTGCATTAAATTGTAGCTACCTAACAAATTTTCTAACAATTATTGCTAAAAGTATGTTGTCAATGTACTATATTTCAGAAATATATTAAGTTGTGAGAGAGTTTAACAATAAATAAAGTTTAATTAATGGGTTCCACTCCTTTTCCCTGCCCATACACACTTCCTATTGGCTGAGACAAATTTCCATAATTTGTTTTGTTTATGTAAACAACCAGGTGTGTGTAATGGTAAAGTATGCGTCTTTGCAACTTATCCATCAGGTTGTAGATTTCAAGATGACCGTAGGCCGTCATAAACGCTACATTGATCATGTTGACGTTACCAGGTGGTAAAATCCAGTTATTTTTGTCTCCACTGAAACATAGCCTGCCTCTAAAATAATTTTGTACCACTTTAGAAAAAATAACTTGGTAAGTTCCTCTGTAGATTTCACTGTAGATGTGGTCAGCATGTTGCTTCTTTCTGTATATTTTCCCCAAAGACTGTTCAAGTATAATTTAGTTACGCATTGCTTGGCTTTATTAACCCATTTGTGACCGATGCTGCATGGCAACATTATGTCTCCCGCCGGTTACTGTATTGCGCAACTCAAAACCTCATGCCGGCTGCCGCGCTATGTAGCATTTTATATTCGTCATTGTTTTCAGGATACGTGCAGCATAGACTGCACTGTTATTGATTCAAATACACATGAGCTGTCTCTTGTTGACTTTTGTAAAGATGACGTATCCACCCAAATGTACTGTAAAATCACAACAATCAATTAGACATACACGTGCATTTGTTTTTGAAAATTGCTACGGCAGAGGAGGATATTGACAGTGAGGGCATTGAGTTGGAAGATAGTGAGGAGTTTGGAGGGAGGTGGTAGAGGATTATCTGCCGCGCAAGGCAAGGCAGTTCACCCACAAACCGTATTTTTATAGATGAGCTTTGGGACATGTTTGAGATGGAAACTAATCAGTACACCGAACATAATGAATAAATAGCCTAATAAATAGTAATATAAATGTGGTGATTATTGTTGATAATGATAATAATAAATACAATACTGTTAATAAATAAATACAATTCTGGCATAATGAATAAATGGCATAATAAAGCCTTTGATTCTTTTATAATTAATTTTACTTCATGTTTCGATGTGCTACAGAGGCTTAGATTTTGGTAGACGTTGACAATTCTTAGTATTTTTTCAGAAAACCCCCAGGAGATAAGGATATTCATCCTAGAATAACATTGGTTTTTATAGGCATTTTTAGCAGATGTTTTTGGAGTCAATGGGTTAAGTTCTATTTTATTCAGATCAAGTTGTATACATTCTTTTTCAAAGTAATCCTCAATGTACTTTTCTTTGCTCTCTTGGTCAATGGCTGATGCTGGATTGACTGAAGCAATCTGTTTCCCTCTTAAGTCTTGATGTACTCTTTAACCCATTTAATCCCAAATTATTTTTAGACATGAACACATCTAAAATTACTGATGTAATCAGTAACACTTTTAGAGCGTATTAAGTTTTTGTTTTTTTTAATGGTCATTTTTGTGACCGATGGGATTAAACAGGTTCAAAGGAGTATCTGTTTTTTTTCTGGGAAAGTTCGAAACTTCATTGAATTTTGCCACATCATACCCCTTTTCTAAAGCCTTTGAAAATGCTTCAGTAATCCAGACACCGCTTAAACTCTTCATCAGAATGATCACAAGACTGAGTCTGGTTGTTTGCATTACTACATGTACGGCAAAGGGGAAAAAGCTTGCCATATTTGGACCTTTGTAAGGTAAGACGGGCAGAAATTAACTCTGGGGATGGTAGACTGTTGCTTTGATCAGGCCAAAGTAGTTTTGTGGTAAGTCAAAGTCACGATGAATGAATTCAGGATGGCCCAAAGGATAATTATGTTTGCTCATAAAGAGGTGTAAAATCACTATTCTCTATTGCAGTCCCTCCAGGATTTTGCTATTTTTTTGTGATTTCTGTAGCACAAAATACTTTTTTGCTGTGAATTTTAGAAAATTCTACAGAGCATTTTATGTTAATTTCATAAAAATCTATTATGTTTAAAATTCATTTTTTCTTAAACAATTTCTGGCAGGAAAATATAAAACATATTTCGCAACAAACAGCTCTTTTTTTGTACATGCCCTCAGTTTTGTTTATTTTAAAACACCTGGGGTCAAACTTGCAATTAAGACATTCATCTCAAATTATTCTTTCACAAAAACATTTAGGCAAGTGCTCTTTTCTTTAACAAACAAAGCTTGTCTGAACATGCAACGGGATTGGAAGGGGTGGACGAGGGTCTACAACTCACCCACAGAGGCTCTTAATGCTGCTGGCCCTACATTGGTAAAGTCTGCATTCAGTTCATCTCTTACTGAAGCCTGGATAGTCCTTGTAGCTGG
Organism: Umbra pygmaea; assembly: GCA_016801145.1. NCBI lineage: Eukaryota > Metazoa > Chordata > Actinopteri > Esociformes > Umbridae > Umbra > Umbra pygmaea. Next base: position 34,105 of record JACXGM010004406.1, on the reverse strand, counting down.
ACACTGATCCATGTCACATTGCATTCATGGATGACAAACACCCCCACCTCTTGGAGGAACTTCATACCAGGCTGTCCATCCGTTATGTACTTTGTGAGTTTTTCCTCTGCATCAAAGTAATATGAACAAGCCTCTTACTGTAGTTCTTTGTTGTCTACAAAGTTCATCTGCAAGTCCTCCATGTAGTGGAAAACTTTTGTTATCACAGGGCATCTGCTCTGAATAATTTGTAGGATGACTTTACACGTATCTCCCCTGATGTTCAGCTGAATCTGCAGAAACTGAACCATCTCTGGGTCTTGTAGCATCTCGCTGAGGTTCTCCACAGACTGTGATGCACTCCTGCCACAAACCTAAGAATGATAAAGAATACAAAGAAGGAACATGAATGATTAATTTTACTCATTGAAATAATAGCTTACAGAAACATTGTATCATTCATATATTCAAATTTTAGCTTAAATACAATTACATAAAAAACTATAACCTAAATTATACATTCTATTTAACAACATTCATTTCCAGAATGCATGTAGATTAAAATCATACCTGTATTTCCCTGTCTCTGAATGCCTAGTAGAGGCCAAAATGCTCTGAGTTGTATTGCACTGCTGAGAACCAAGAGATCCAGTATGTTGCACAGAGATTGGGAGCCATGGTTTCTTTCTTCTGTCCTGGCAGTTTGGGGACAAGGAATGTAAGTTATCTTCCTTTGCATGCATCTGCCTGGTAAAACATCTAAGAAAACTCACCACGAATGTGTTCAGCTTATCAAATGGTTTGCGGAAAGTATTCCCTATGTTGAGTGGAGGGAGTTGGGGAACAATGACTTAAGTGCATCAGTGTAAGCTTTCATCATGTCCGCAGCATTATCTGTGTCAAAGACATTTACGTCATCATTGGAGATATTGTAGTCTTGAAGACATTTGACCACTGCTATGGAAACTGTTGAATGGTTGCACTGCTCCAGAAACACTGTCTCTGCGAGGCAGGCAATAATTCTCCCTGAGGTATCCTTTTGAAGTAGTTTCATCACAAATAACTGCCATTGGCTTCCCTGCAAGATGTTGCTTGAGTTCCTATTTTTCCTTCAGATAGACATTGCCCAAGTACTTCCTGTAGCAGGTGGTAACCAAGGATGGTAACCAGGGATGGTAACCAGGGATGGCCCCTCCATTGATGACCTTCTCCTTCAGAAACTGCCTCATTGAGGGGTGGTCACTTTTTTGAAAAGGGGAATATTGACAGCTGTGCACGTGCGTACCCAATCTTGACAAGACCTGCCGCAGTGCATGTGGTGGCTTGTCCGACATTCTTCTTGCATGCTTTGCTGATTCAAAGTGACTGTTGATTGTCAACTTTCTCTTGTGTTCAATTATAACATTACATGGAGTATAGAATCATTTTATAAATAATATACAACATTTAGAAACTGCTTTGCCCTATCTTTATGGGAATGCATTAGGTGTGTACCTTAAATTAACCAATAGGAACACAAGAGGGAAAGGGGAGGGAAAGGGGATTAAATTGGCTCAGCCAATAGGAAGACAGTATGGGTGTGGAAAAGGGGCAGGATCCATCATTCAAACTTGACAGGGGTGTTATTGTTATATTCTCTGTTGGGACAAATCAGAGGAGTGAGTAGAGCCAGTGAAAAGAGGAGAGAGAAACAGCTCAGTTAGAGGAGGAGCAGAGTGAAGAGAGACAGAGGAGAGAGGAGGCATTCACGTTAGGATCCATGGAAATACCAAGATTCAAACCCTGGATATACACCACTCTGTATGTTAGGAGTGTATAGGTTTCTAGAGTTCATTCTGGACGCATGAAAGGAAAACATTGCATTATGTTTGGCGAAAGGAAAAAACTGCATTATGTTTGGCGAAAGGAAAACACTGCTTTCCAGCATATGAACCTTAGTCCATCTGTGAAACGTGGTGGTAGTTTCATGGTTTGGGACTGTTTTGCTGAATCTAGGCTATCATTGATGAAACCATTATGTCTGAATTATTCCAACAAATACTAAAGGAAAATGTCATGACATCTGTCCCTGAACTGATTCTCAAGGTGGGTCATACAGCAAGACAATGACTCTAGGCACACAAGTCTTTCTAATAAAGGATTTTTAAAGAAGAATAAAGTGAATGTTTTGTAATGGCCAAAGTCTTGACCATAATATCATTGTTGTGAAAGGACCTAAAGCTAGCAATTGGGAAACCCACCAACAGCCCAGAGCTGAAGCGTTTCTCTAAGGAGGAATGAGCTAGAATTTCTCCAAGCCGATGTGCAGGACTGATCAACGGATACCGGAAATGTTTAGTTACAGTTATTGTTGCACAAGGGGTACCTAGATACCGAAATCAAAGGTTCACACATTTTTGACGCTCACATATGTAATAATGGATCATTTATCCTCAATTAACAAATGACCAAGTATAATATTTTTGTCTGATTTGTTTAATTGGGTACTTTATCTACTTTTAGGACATCTGTGAAAATTTGAGGACCTTTGTTAGGTAATATTTTTCAGAAATACAGAACATTCTCATTGGTTCACAAACTTTCAAGCACCACTGTGCATCTTTACCATAATGGATAATAGAAATTCCCTGGTTTTGATGTGACATAGAGGAAGAGATGTATTGCTCGTTCCCCGGACAAAAAAGTGAATTAAAGAACTCGAAAATATTGCTTCGGACATGTCGTTTTTGCTATTGGTCAAGTAAAAAAGCTGACTGGATCTGGTCAGATGTCAATCCCTGTCTTTTGGTAAACCCTGGGTTAAAACAGCCAGAGTTAAGTGGTGTCAGTCTGTAGTCATGCATCATATTCATCTTTGAATCAGGTTTGTATGCATTGATTGTACAGCAAGAATGGTACTTTTGACTTTACTTCCACAATACACATGAAAGGCACAATAATTGCATTTTAATAGCCAACTCTACTGGGTCTGTAATGCTTAACTTCTTGGCTTTTTATCTCCGTTCCTGAATGGCCAAACACTTCTACTTTTAGTTTCCACCCTGTACTGACTTGCACTCAGGTCTGTGTAAGTCCTAAATTAGTAGGACAAAATGAAAATCTTAACAGTTTTGGCCCTCCAGGAACATAGTTAAATAGCGCTACTTTAGATAATTTGTTTTTAATTAATTTCAGATTGGAGAACCTAAATATATCTGAAACTGGTTTATCAACCTTGCAGTTTGATGATGCACTTCCAGGTAAAGTTGACGTATTAATATTTTCCTAAAGCCGTTATATATACAATTGAGATTTTCTGAAAATCTATTTTGCATTGTCATAAACAGTAAGGGAAACATTTCATTTCACAAAGACACCTATGCAGTGGGTTATTACAATGTCAATCAAATTTACAGTTGTGGTCATAAGTTTGTATACACTGGTAGAAATTGTATAATTTTAGCATTGATTTTCACAATGACTTTTCATGTAAAACATCTGACTGTTATGGAAGGATAGCGATCATATGAAGCCATTCATTATCACACAGTTGTTTGGCTCCTTTGTAAACCATACTGATAACAAAAGTCACCCAAATGGCCCTGATCAAAAGTTTACATACCCTTGATTGTTTGGCCTTGTTACAGACACACAAGGTGACATACACAGGTAAATATGGCAATTCCAGGTTAATTTTAGGGTTTGAACCAATACCGATTTTCGAAATTGATATCGGGCCGATACTGGGTTTAAGTACTTGTACTTGGGGAAAAAAGACTAATACGCCAAGCCGATACTGCCTCAACTTCAGAGCGCTATGCTCTGCTTTACAAAATAGCCGAGGATGGCCATAGATGTTTTCTAAAAATGCCAGAGAGGGAATAGTAGCCTACTGTACAATGCAGTATATAGAGAGGAAAACAGTTGTATTGCTCAACCATTTAATGATTGGTAGAACAAAAACACCAACGAATTGGTAAGTCTTATTCACTACTGTTTCAATAGAGACGTCGCTGTATTTCAGCACTATGTAGACTTTTTTTGCGTTGGTGAGAATAGTAGACTTCCTCTTCAAGAGACTAGATTGTAAAGTTGTATCAATAGCTTTTTTTAAAGCAATTTATATGGAATAATGCTTGCCTGCTATATCAGGTGATTTGTGCAGGGTGTGCGCAGATCCTTAAAGTCTTTTTCCAGAATTTAAGGCCTAAAATTGTCTTAAAACGTCGTAAATCTGTATTTCAAAGGTCTTAAAAAAATGCTATTTTGGTTCTATTGTATTTTGTTGAACAACATCAAGGTTTCCCACAGCACTTTGTAGCTAAGGCGACCACTTACGCAACACACGCCTGCCGCCTTAAGTAAGTTGTCAACAACAAAAATGTTGTGCGATGTTTCCGAACATTGACATCTGGTGGTGGTTGAATGTCATCACGCTATTTATCATGGTCAGCTATGCCATAAGCATTGACTGTGATCACCTTTGCACATTTTGATAATGTTGTTTTCCAATTTTTTTTGCACTTTAGTGTTGTATAGTTTGTATGGTGTTTGTTAAAATTACACAAATTAATTCATTGCTCTTGTTTCAGTTATGTTGTTTAGCACTTTTTAGTACAAATGTTTTAAGATATTTGTATAGTGTTGTATAGTTTCTATGGTGTTTGTTATAATTGCACATTGCAACTGTTATTTTGAAAAGCTGGTTATTTCTTATATATTATTATTTAAATGTAATATTTAGTGTTTAATAAATAATTGTTAAATGTAGTACCGAGTCTGTAGTCTATCACACAAACAATCCCCCCCCCGGTCTTACGGCATACCCCACCCTACCACCTTAACTAATAAATTTTCTGCGGGAAACCCTGAACATTGTAGTTAGCAAATGCTGGCAGATTATAGTAATAGGAGGTGATTGCGGCTGCTCCATCAGCTACATCGCAGCAGTGGATCTATTTTGTTTGTTAGTTAGCTTATCAGCCTTGTCTGTTTGTGGGTCTTGTTCAAGGTAATTTTATTTGTGTCCTTGCAGCGTCATTTACATATTTCTTGCGATCACTATTAACGGTAGATTGTGCATTTTTCAGGACCTCAAAGCAACAAAAATAACGATCCACTATTTTTGAGCTGTTAATCTCCATGATCTAATTTTGTGTTGCATTAGCGGAGATGTAGTATGCGATTCGTTTACTCTATTACTTTTGAACATTTCCTTTCACCGACTCAAGAGCCAGGGTTCGTGGTGTTCCATTCAGTTGTTTGTTTGAACTGTCACAATTCTACAGCAGAGTTAATTAAGTATAGTCTATCATGTGCACATAAAAAATGCTGCAGGCAAAATAGAAGATCAATGTTTATAATGTTTGGAAGTGTTTATTTATAATGAATATATATGACTTATTTGTCTAATGAAATCCAAACATATAAACAAAAATATTGCACTGTTCACCCTCACCAAAGTCAGACATTGCAGTCCTCTTTAAAGAGACTCCCAGTGCACCTTACACCTTTTGCTCCCAACATTCAAAAACAGGTGGGTGCGCAGCATAGCAGGGAATGGGAACCAACCACAGAGGTAGTTACACTAGACCGGCTCACTACACACGCCACCATATACAGTGCATCCGGAAAGTATTCCTAGCACTCCACTTCCCACATTTTATTATGTTACACCCTTATTCTGAAATTGACTAAATTTATAATTTCCCTCAAATTCTACAAGCAATAGCCAATAATGACAATGTGAAAGAAGTGTGTTTGAAATCTTAGCAATTTTTTTAAAATGTAAAAAGCAAATGTACATACAGTTGTGTGCAAAGGTTTAGGCACCCCTGACAATTTCCATGATTCATAAATAATGCTTCACTGTAGGGATGGTATTGGCCAGGCGATGACCAGTGCCTGGTTTCCTCCAGACATGATGCTTGCCATTCAGGCCATAGAGTTCCATCTTTGCTTCATCAGACCACAGAATGTTTCTAAATTCTTTTTAGCTAAAGGGGGCAATACACTATATTAAGAACTAAGGGTATGCAGACTTTTGAACAGGTGTTATTTCATTATTTTTTTGCCATGTTTTGTTATATGATTGTGCCATTCTGTTATGACCTACAGGTGAATATGAATCCCACAACAAATAAAAACATTGTTTTGCCTGCTCACTCATATTTTCTTTAAAAATGGTTTATCTATTACCAATTCTCCAGGAATATGCAAACTTTTAACTGTATGTAGTTATAGTTGTTATAATTATTATATTATGGCAAAAGCAGTCAAAGGTTGCGTTATTGCAGGATTCTGTATTTTTTTGTGAGTTCATACTTTTTGAGGTTAACAAAGGGATCTCCAGGTACAGTACTCAAATCAAACCATACAAGCTCTCTCCTTGGCATTTGTATGCAGTGAGGGAAGTGTGTGTGTGTTTGGAGAATCCAAGTCGCTTTTTTTGGCATTAGGTTCTATGATCGGAGAATGGTACTGAATACCAGATGTTCTCATGACACTCAGAAGGTACAGATTGCTGAGTGATCAATTGACTGATTCGGCTGTCAGTACAGACACAAGCAGGGTTTATGCAACTAAAGTGAGCACCATAGTTAATTGGACAGTGACCATTTTTTGGTTATTTTGGTTCTATACTCTAGCACTTTGAGTTTGAAAAAATACAATGACAATTAGCTGTAAGTGCAGACTCTCCCCTTTAATTTGAGGGTACATTCATATCAGAACTGTTTAGAAATCATCGATCCTTTTGTACATAGTCCCCAAAAAACATTGGGCAGTTCAACATAATGTAGAATAAAGTAATAATTTTTCATATTTGGCTGCATATCCTTTGCATTATGCAATGCCTTGAAATCTGCGATGCATCGACATCACCAGACGCTGGTATGTTCCCTGGTGATGCTCTGCCAGGCCTGTACTGCAGCCATCTTTAGTTCCTGCTTGTGTCAGGGACTTATTGCCTTCAGTCTCCTCTTCAACATGTAAAATGTATGTTCATTTGGATTCAGATCTGGTGAACAAGCACTGTTGATCGTGTTCAATCACTATAATATTGTTCAGATTTTGTTACTGTAACTTGTGATTCATATAGATGTGAATACAATACATTAGCATTTTATAGGCCTATTTTTTTGCATTCTAAAGTGCTGAGTACACCCAGGTTCTTTTATTAAATTAGAACGCAGGTAAAGTCTTTACCAACGATTTTTCGAGGGTCTGTGTTTTTAAAACACTAACATTCGAAAGCGAATGTGACCTTTGTGAGTTTTATCCTAAAAGGATCATAAAATGTTAACCCTAAAATGTTCTAATTTTTTCTGAAGGTTATAAAACATTGATGTTTCCAGCCCTGAAGATTCTTGCACTTAATAGCAACAACATTTCAGAGGTGAGTATTGTCTGCTTCAAATTGTTGTTTGTGCATACCGTTTATCTTGTACGATAAATACATGTCGTCTGAAGATCAGTTTCACAAACATCTAATGTCTGCCGTTTATTAACTGAAACATACAGTGGTGGGTGATAAACGAGCTGGAGAAGCTGCAAAGCCTTGTCCAGTTGTCATGCCGGCGTAACCCCCTGCTGACCCGGGAGGGGATCTCCAACAATGCCATGCAGCAACTCATCGCTAGAGTGGGCCAGCTGAAGTTTCTGAACATGTGTGCAGTAAGACCTCTCCAATATTTAACACTGACACCAAACCTGGGTTGTGTTTATTAAGCTGAATAAAAAAACATTAGTCATACCCCACTGCTGACACGACAATTTCTAATGCAATCAGTGGACAGCTGCTCTGCATCCAAATTGAGACATTGATAAATTCATCAAATTGTAACATTTTTAAAAATATATTTGGTTGAAACTAATCTCTTCCTTTGAAAACATGAATGCTTGCAAAAATGCTTAAATCCTCCATTCTCCTTCCTTGTTACTGTGTTTACTTATAGGTCTCCCCCGAGGAGAGGAGAGGAGCAGAGTTGGACTACCGCAAGATGTTTGGGCTAGAGTGGCTGGCATCGGGGGGGCACCAAGACCCCAAGCAGAACCGCCCCAGTGCCCAATTCACTGCACAGCATCCCCGCTATCAGAGGCTTATACAGAGTGAGTGACGAGTGGTATATTCCTACAAAAGTTTCTTTCAATCTGCTACATTTACATTTTAGTGACAGTTATCCATAGAGACTAGCAGTAAGGACACTACTGCTACAGCACTCCTGCTTCAGACTTAAAGGTGCTATATGTAATACATGTACTGTAATGAATCCAAAAATGACGCCAATGCCTCATCAGATATTAAGGAAACATGTTACACTGAAATACTATATTTTTTGAAAAAAATGCTAATGTCAGTATTTTTATTTTGGAAAAGTAAGTTCCGTGATGGAATTTATGTTTTGGCCTGTGTGTTGTTATCAACTGCCCATTTTGACAGCACGAACGGATTGCCAGTCATACCTGTAAAAACGCAAACCCAGCGCGCTACAGCCATGGAAGCAGCAAACAAACGAACGAGATCATAGAGATTCTACACAAACTAAAAAACTCTGCATGTTCCTAAACGGTTTCATGACCATAGACGTAGTAAAACACGGTTCGCTGGTCATGATTGCGCTGATCTTGTTCGTCACGTTAGTTTCGATTCTGGGGAGGAGGGGGTGGAGGGATACAACTCAGGTATTTTGAATTTGAACTGTAGTACCCATTTTTTAACGCTGGCTGTGCGTTTTACATATAGCACCTTTAAGGTGGTACAGCAATTTGTATTTTTTTCTTGTGCAACTTTTGTCACGTGTTTACACGTGTTTTACATTGCGGCCCTGAATTGTACATTTCATCAATTACAACCAACTAAAATTTTCTCAGAATATGGAGCTCCAGAAGATGGCGAACTAAAGAAGCAGGGGCCATTTGCACTGAAAAATCAACTCTTATGTAAGTCCTCGTCAGAATAATCTCTAAAGCTTAATTTACATCTGCCTTCACAATTATAAACATGATCATTTGTTTTACCCTAATTTATAATTTTATTAACTGTGCCAATAATTGTTATAGTTTTATTTTATTGTTCTTGAACGTATAAAATATGAATGTATTGATTTGCTACTAACAGTATTTTTACCTCAAGCTACATATGCTGTGGTTCAGTAAACATACAGTGCATCCGGAAAGTATTCACAGCGCACTTCTTCCACATTTTGTTATGTTACACTCGTATTCCAAAATTGATTAAATTAATTTCCCTCAAATTCTACAAAGTGAAAGAAGTGTGTTTGAAGTCTTAGCAAATTTATTAAAAATTAAAAAAGCACATGTACATAAGTATTCACAGCTTTTGGCATGACACTCAAAATTGAGCTCAGGTGCATCCTGTTTCCACTGATCATCCTTGATGATTCCACAATCTGATTGGAGTCCACCTGTGGTAAATTCAGTTGATTGAACATGATTTGTATAGGCACAATCCTGTTTATATAAGTTAACAGTGCATGATAGAGCACAAACCAAGCCAAGGTTTTGTCTGTAGACCTCTGAGACAAGATTTGTACAGAGGCACAGATTTGGGAAAGGGTACAGAACAATATCTGCACAATTGAAGGTCCCACTGAACAGTGGCCTCCATCTGTAAATGGAAGAAGTTTGGAACCACCAGGACCCCTCTTAGAACTGTCCACCCAGCCAAACTGAGCTATCAAGGGAGAAGAGCCCAAGAACCCGATAGTCACTATGACAGAGCTCCAGCTTTTCTCTGTGGAGAGAAGAGAACCTTCCAGAAGAACAATCATCTCTGCAGCACTCCACCAATCAGGGCTGTATGGTAGTGTCCAGACAGAAGCCACTCCTCAGTAAAAGGCACATGAGAGCCTGCCTGGAGTTTGACAAAAGGCACCTGAAGGACTCTCAAACCTGGAGAAACAAAATTCTCTGGTTCGATGAAACAAAGATTGAACTCTATGGCCTGAATGGTGTCACGTCTGGGAAAAACAGGCACCGCTCATCACCTGGCCAATACCATCCCTACAGTGAAGCATGGTGGAAACAGCGTCACGCTGTGGGCTGGTTTTTCAGCGGCAGGAACTGGGAGACTAGTCAGGATCGAGGAAAATATTAATGTAGCAATGTACAGAGACAACCTTGCTGAAAACCTGCTCCAGAGCGCTCTGGCCCTTCGACCATATACCATAAATATCACTAGACATAACATATGTGACATCACCCATTGGTTTGTGAAGATCTGATTTGGGTCATCGAATTTGCCGTTACGGGCGCAGACATCTTGTTTGCGGATGTGACGATTTTAACTGACATTCATTTGGATGCTAACAAAAAACAGTATTAAAACAAAATGTAACGTTACTTACCGGAAGAAATGAGCTGCCAACTCCTTCGAGTGCCTTGTTGTACAACCGAACGTCATAGCCACGCCCTAAACGCCCCTTTGCTTTATCGCCCATTTTATATCAATACCGTAATTAAAAAAATAAATGTCATAATGTATTGCAGAGGGCTTGAATCTAGCGATTGAGACCATATACTCATTATGAAAATGTTTACTGAGGTAATAAATCATGATAAGTCAGTGTGCAGAGCATCATAGTCGCGAAGGTATTTCATCAATGTGCGAAGGTATTTCGATCCACTGCTTATGGATGCTGGTGACTGAGCGCAATGACATTAATACACCACTAGATGGCGATGTTCGAACGCAAAACACGTCATATTAACAAGCTGTTTCGGACGCAACACACTTCAGATTTTCTATTTTGGGACTGCATAGTCAAGGCGGGAGACGTCGGTTGTCTAGGCGGCTGCCTTGACTGCAATGTGGTGCGGGAAACCCTGTAAGTGTCCCTCATTCTCATAGACTAATACAGAAACCGAGCTCTTTTGCAACCAGACGTATTGACCCCAGCTGGAATTCAGATAGAATGTAGGTTTAAAGCACTTCCGCTTTTGTGTCACTTTGCCAAACCGGATGCTCACCCTGGGCCTCAGACTGGGGCGAAGGTTCAACTTCCAACAGGAAAACGACCCTAAGCACACAGCCAAGATAGCAAAGGAGTGGCTACAGGACTCTGAATGTCATTGAGTGGCCCAGACTTGAACCCGATTGAACATCTCTGAAGAGATCTGAAAAAGTCTGTGCGCCAATGCTCCCCATCCAACCTGATGGAGCTTGAGAGGTCCTGCAAAGAAAAATGGGAGAAACTGCCCAAAAATAGATGTGCTAAGCTTTTAGCATCGTACTCAAAAAGACTTGAGGCTGTAATTGCTGCCAAAGGTGCTTCAACAAAGTATTGAGCAGAGGCTGTGAACACTTATGTACATGTACTTTTTTGTTTATTTTTAATATATTTGCTAAGATTTCAAACACACTTCTTTCACATTATCATAATTGGGAATTGTTTGTAGAATTTTGAGGTAAATAATAAATTTAATCAATTTCGGAATAAGGCTGCAACATAAAAAAATGCAGAAAAGGTGAAGTGCTGTGAATACTTTCCGAATGCAGTGTATGCACTCACCGGCAACTTCATTAGGTACACCTGTTCAACTGCTTGTGTAAAGAAATATCTAATCAGCCAATTGTGTGCCAGCGAGTCAATGCATTTAAGCATGTAGACATGGTCAAGACAATCTGCTTAAATTTAAACCAAGCATCAGAATGGGAAAGAAAAGGGATTTAAGTGACAAAATGAATTTGTCACAAACAACACAAAGGCATGGATCCGTCCTTCCATGTATCAACAATTCATGCTGATGGTGGTGGTGTAACGGTGTGAGGATATTTTATTGGCACATATTTGGCACCTTAATACTAATTGAGCATCGTTTCCATGCGACAGCCTACCTGAGTATTGTTGCTGACCATGTCCATATTTTCATGACCACAGTGGACCCATCTTCTAATGGTTCCTTCCAGCAGAATAACACATCATGTCTTAAAGCTTACATCATCGCAAAATGGTTTCTTTCACATGCTCAAATGGCCTCTACTGTCACCAGATCTCAATACAATCAATCACCTTCGGTGGAAGTTGGAACGGGAGATTTGCATCATGGATGTACAGCCGACAAACCTGCTGCAACTGCATGATGCAATATAGTCAGTATGGACAAACATCTCTAAGGAATGTTTCAAGCACCTTATTGAATCTTTGCCATGAAGAATTAAGGCTGGTCTAAAGGGAAAAGGGGGTCCAACCCGGTACTAGCAAGGTGTACCTAATGATGTGGCCAGGCTGTGCATGTACATATTTAGTCATGACAGGAGTCAGAATAAGTATGTAAATAGTATAATTTCTGAAGAGTAAAATAGAGGTTGATATTTTCTCCCCTACAGGCATAACATTTATTTGTCCAGATGAGACTGACCGAAAACCTGTGGTAAAGAAACTCCCAGGTAAAGAGTCCTGCTGGTGTTCATCTATTTAAACGGCTTATAGATACAGTCAAATATGCACTTAAAGTATTTAATATTGTTTAAATAAACTTGTTTTATTTATTTATTTTAAAAACAGTCACATACTTATTGTATTTTCACCATTTCAGAACCAATTTCATAAGACAGTTTTCCTTTCATAAACATTTTGTGATGTTTTTGAGCAATATATTTCAGTCTCTCTACAAGAACTGTAGACTTTGGAATGTTTACACTTGTAAGGCAACATGTCGGGAAGAATGTGTTTATTTGTTGACTGTAGATTCTCAGTTGAAAAAGCATGCCAAATTATAAGTCTTGTTTGTATAACTAGCTGCAAATCTATCAGTATATACCCTGTGTGCACAATTATTAGGCAAGTTTTATTATTGAACATATATAGTGCTCTCGGTCAATTCAAAATATAAACACACCTCAAACCTGAATAGTTAAGTAAAAGTGAGATATTGGCTTTCTTTAAAGAATATCTATGTGTGCACAATTGTTGGGCAACTATTAGTGTGGATAATAATTATGCAACTAAATGAAAAATGAAAGGTTTCCCATTTCACTTGTTGATTTTCATTTGCTAAAGTGAGAATAACAACTCAAAATCTAGAAATAAACATTTCTGACATTTCAAAAGAAATCAGTGACAAATATAGCCCCCCTCCTTTTCAATAACATTCATAAGCCTTTCATTCATGGAGTTTGTTTCTTGATCTGTTGACAAGCAACTTTTAGTGCAGCAGCAACTACAGCCTCCCATTACACAAATACACATCACCTGATTTGCTTAAATCCAATAAGCATTCCAGTTTATACAGCTTGGAGTTGGAACATACACTATGCATAATAATGATAATATGGTCAAAATACTGACTTGCCTAATAATTGTGCACACAGTGTAAAATGTCGTTTGCTGTTGATCATTCATAATTATTAATTCATCTTTTGTATAGATCTGGCAGGAACTGGAAGCATAACCTTTTTCCAGACAACTGAACTGTTCCTGACTTATGTGTGACTTAAGTATGAACATTTTGTATATGAGTAAAAATGAAATGAGTGATCCCGCCTCAATTTTCATGTGTTCTAGATTCCATGATTGTTCAGAAAGTGAAGGGGCTACTCTACAGACTGCTCAAGATACCTGGTGTGGAGTTGAAACTCACCTACACTAGTTCAAAGGTAAAGGAGTTAACCGATGACACCCTAAAGCAGAGGGGGGCAAAGTTGAGTTTCAAAAACTCAATGTGGCCCTCAAGCAAAAACCTTGCCCACCCCTGCCCTAAAGTTTCACCTAGATATTGCTAGATGAGATCCCGGAGCTGGCAAGGTGACTTCTGTCATTCTATCCTTAGCAAGACCAGTAACTGCTGCCTAGGTTTACATTCTGGCATCCCCTCAGCTCTCCAATTTGGAGGGTTCAGTTAAATGCAGTTAAAATATAGTAATCCTTTACTATCAAAAAGGTACATTTGATCCACCTTGAAAAGATATGGACTAGTTAAAAGGGTCATGTTTACCTAGACTAACATACTGTTGAAACTGTCCTGTTCATATTCCAGTGTTGGTGTAGCGGTCTAATATCGCGACTCTGGACTACACCTGCCCCGGCGCTGTTTTTGCACTTCCTCTGTCTCCCCCTTCAGGCCTTTCTTCCTAGACCATGCTTGCTAATGTTAAATCATAAAAAAATTCAAAAACAGCCCAAATAAAAAAATATTTTAAACTACCTTATTCAGATTGTTATTCAACATGTTGCAACTCTCCTACCCACATTTACTTTCCTGTTTTATTTTTAATTCGAAATTGGCACACTTGATTCAATTAGTGCTGAAGAATAAGTTGACTAATTTCATCAGGTTTGTTGGTTTGAAGGGTTGAAAAGGGGATTCTTAGCAGTACGATAAACTCCCTGGAACAATATGTGTTTTGTTTTTGTAGATGGAAGGCAAAGAGATTGAGATTGACAACGACCTAAAACCGCTGCAGTTTTATTCCATTGAAGATGGAGACAAGGTCCTTGTCCGCTGGTTGTGATCTTCAAAGACCAGGAATAATTGTTGATGCTACATTCTAGAGAATAATGTGCAGAACAAGAACTAACAAAAACAGTCATTGTGCAGACCATTAAAAACATTACAAAAACACAGGCTTGTTTATTTATAAGAGACATTTAAGCTCACACAAATCTGTTCAACTGTACAGTCTCAGAGCCTTGTGAAAAGGATTTGTTTGTCCTTTGACTACCCAAGGTAAACTTTTATGTTGCTTGCCCTGTCCACTAGCAATGCATGTTGTTGAAAATAGCTTTTTTATCCATATCTGTTACATGTGCATATATATAACAATGCCCTTTTTTAGTGTTTGTGCACAAAAAATAAAGGGGCATAACTGCTTTGTCGCTGTTTTGATTTGTCACTTTAAATTACGTGGCATGCTTTCAATATACACCGTGTTCCAAATTATTATGCAAATTGGAATTAAGTGTCAAACATTAAATATTTTGTTTTTCAATCAAACTCATGGATGGTATTGTGTCTCCGGTCTCTTTGGATCACTGAAATCAATCTCAGACACCTGTGATAATTAGTTTGCCAGGTGAGCCCAATTAAAGGAAAACTACTTAAAAAGGATGTTCCAAATTATTAAGCAGGCCACAGGTTTCAAGCAATCTTGTGAGAAAAAAAGGATCTGTCTCCTGCAGAAAAGCGTTAAATAGTGCAATGCCT
The DNA here is from genome assembly GCA_016801145.1 of Umbra pygmaea. Lineage (NCBI taxonomy): Eukaryota > Metazoa > Chordata > Actinopteri > Esociformes > Umbridae > Umbra > Umbra pygmaea. The sequence continues at coordinate 18,982 of JACXGM010004406.1, read as the reverse complement.
TGGACAAGGTATGAAAACATTAGATATATCTTACAAAAACTTCAGTGTGATCATCGTACTGTGAAGAGATGTGTGGCTGATTCAGAGCACATACGGGTTTTGCAGATAAAGGTAAAATAAGGAAGGTTACTGCCAGACAAATTCATCAGATTAAGAGAGCAGCTACTACAATGCTATTACAATGCAGCCAACATGTATTTTGGCCACCCCTAACCAATCCTCACAAGCAGAAACGGTTGCAGTGGGACCAGAAATACCTCAAGACTAATTTTTAAACCGTCTTTTTTACTGATGAGTGCTGTGCAACCCTGGATGGTCCAAATGGATGGAGTAGTGGATGGTTGGTGGATGGCCACCATGTCCCAATAAGGCTGCGACGTCAGCAAGGAGGTGCATGGCGGAGTCATGTTTTGGGACGGAATCCCCTTTAGGGCCCCTGAAGTTGAAAATGGCCTCTGCAAAGAATATAGAGTTTCTGACCACTTTCTTCAATGGTACAAAAAGAAGATCCATGCCTTCCGTAGCAAAATCATCTTCATACATGACAACGCACCATCTCATGCTGCAAAAAATACCTCTGTGTCATTGGCTTCTATGGGAATAAAAGGAGTGAAACTCATGGTGTGGCCCCCGTCCTCTCCTGACCTCAACCTTATTGCAAACCTTTGGAGCATCCTCAAGCAAAAGATCTATGAGGGTGCATCAAAACAGCAGCTCTGGGGGACTATTCTGACATCCTGCAAAGAAATTCAAGCATAAACTGTCCATAAACTCACAAGTTCAAAGGATGCAAGAATTGTGAAGGTGATTTCAAAGAAGGGGTCCTATGTTAACATGTAACATGCCCTGTTAAGATGTGTTTGATTGAAATAGCTTTTGATTTCAGTAAATATGACCTAATGCTGCAAATTCAACAAATGATTATTTTCTTTACAACCTATAAAATGTTTTGAAACTGTTATGCATAATAATTTGGAACAGTGCATTTTGAGTTTTTTATTTTTGAAAAGAATACTGTTTTCATTGAGTGGTTTGTTCAATGAAATTTGACTTGTACTCTAATGGTTGGTGACTTGAATATTATACTGACTGTCATTTGCATCAACCATTTAGGAAAATCTGTGTAAAATATCAGGGAGGAGGCCTTGGGGAAGACCCAGGACTAGGTGGCGAGGATCTCCAACATGGCTTGGAAACGCCTCGGGATCCCCCAGTCGGAGCTGGTTAATGTGGCTCGGAACAAAGAAATTTTGGGGTCCCCTGATGGAACTGCTGCCCCCGCGACCTAACCCCAGATAAGCAGATGAAGATGGATGGATGTAGTATGAAATATCATTTACATAAACATTTAAAATTTTCAAAAAACCTCAACTTGGATACATGTGATATACAGATTTTTGCAGAGAGAGATAGCAGCTGCTGGGAAATGTGGTTGGAGTGATTGATGTTAAAACACATGCAAATTCTTACAACATTCCTAGTTCCTGGTGCGAAGGAAAGTAGGTTACAGTCAGATTGATATATCAACTGTTTTCTCATGTAAACATTTGAATAAATTCACACAGTGATGCGTCATTGGTATATAATTGATAATTGGTTTTGATGAAAATATGTCACAGATATTGGTTAGTCTTTGCAAATCCCAATTCTGATAAGACACACCTATCAGCCAAAACATTATGACCCCCTGCCTAATTATGTGTATGTCACCTTTTTGCCCCAAAAACAGCAGCCCCCACTTTCTCTGTTTCTCTATTTCACATTTTCTCTTGCTTCCAAGTGCACCAAACCTAAATCAAGTAAATCCCAAAAAAATTATTTTACAGCAAATTTATGTTCATACAAGCTGTACATTCATTACGTTACATTGTAGCAAAGTGTAATTTCTTCAGTACACTGCCTGAAGCAATGTTCAATTTGTAGCATTAAACCTGATCCTACACCCAAAACAAAAATGAAGCACTTCTGCCACTATATAAAGCACAGGTGTCATATTCAACAGATGGTTTTAAAAATGTTGCATTGGATATTGTTAGTTATGCTACAGTATCTCACAAAAGTGAGTACACCCCTCACATTTTTGTAAATATTTGATTATAACTTACCTGGCAACACTAAGGAAATTGCACTTTGCTACAATGTAAAGTAGGGAGTGTACAGCTTGTATAACAGTGTAAATTTGCTGTCCCCTCAAAATAACTCAACACACAGCCATTAAGGTGTGCCCCCTCAGATTTTTGAGCGAAGTGGATTTTCCTTTTAATATCAGTATTTGTGGGAACCTGTTTCCATGTGTTGTGCACACTGTGCCCCCTAAAAAAATAGGTGCATGACGCTTCTGGTCCCAGCTCTCTTCAAGTCATTGACCAGGTCCTGCCGTGTAGTTCTGGGCTGATCCCTCACCTTCCTCATGATTATTGTTGCCCCACGAGGTGAGATCTTGCATGGAGCCCCAGACTGATGGAGATTGACCATCATCTTGAACTTCTTCCATTTTCTAATAATTGCGCCAACAGTTGTTGCCTTCTCACCAAGCTGCTTTCCTATTGTCCTGTAGTCCATCCCAGCCTTGTGCAGCTCTACAATTTTATCCCTGATGTCCTTACACAGCTCTCTGGTCTTGGCCATTGTGGAGAGGTTGGAGTCTGTTTGATTGAGTGTGTGGACAGGTATCTTTTATACAGGTAACGAGTTCAAACAGGTGCAGCTAATACAGGTAATGAGCGGAGAACAGGAGGACTTCTTAAAGAAACTAACAGGTCTGTGAGAGCTGGAATTCTTACTGGTTGGTAAGTGATCAAATACTTAAGTCATGCAATAAAATGCTAATTAAATACTTAAAAATCATCCAATGTGATATTCTGGATATTTGTTTTAGATTCCATCTCTCACAGTTGAACCTATAGTGTACCTATAATGAAAATGACAGACCTCTACATGCTATGTAAGTAGGAAAACCTGCAAAATCGTCAGTGTATCAAATACTAGTTCTCCCCACTGTATGTACATGTGATTTTAAACACACTTCTTTCACATTGTCGTTATGTGGTGTTGTTTGTAGAATTTTGAGGGAAATAATGAATTATATAAATTTCGGAATTAAGGTGTAACATAACAAAATGTGGAAAAAGTGAAGCGCTGTGAATGCTTTCCGGATGCAATGTACCTCCATGAACAAGTCACTCCCTGTATTTCTGCCAGCTCCTCCTTAAAGCTGGATTCACACCAGGTCCGGCAAACTGGTTGTTGCAGCGGAAGTCCATTCATTTCAATAGAAGGCAATGCGCACCGCTGCGACAAATCTACCGGAACCGTCAAAATGTGGATGCGGTGCGGCGGGTGTGTCGCAAGAGTTGAAATAATCCAACTTTTGCTGTGCTCTGCCGTACGGTGCCAGAACTGGAAGTTGATTTACCTACGAGAAAGAGCTCATATGTCGCTATCATCTATGGGTGTGTGAGATTGCAAGACAAGCTTTGACAGCTCAGTAGATAGTTTTTGTACTGTCCATGAATACTAAACTGAAATCAGCTCCTGCCAGTCGCCTTGCTGGAGGTGGACAGTTGTATGCAAAGTTGCCCACCATCTCGTAGATGCGGAAGATTGATTACGATGTTGATTGCAGTGTACACGTGTGTCTGCATTACGATGTCGTATGGGAATTTTTTGCCGTGTCTCGAGTGAATCCAGCTTATATCTCAAAGTCTTTCATTTTCCCAAGAACAAAGAATAACTGGGCTCTGTGGACATCAGAGATGGTAGGTAACGAAGTACAAATACTTCGTTACTGTACTCAAGTAGATATTTTTATTTTACTATTTATTTTTGTGGCAACTTTTTACTTTTACTTACATTTTTAACACTTGGTACTTTCTACTCCTTATATTTTACATAATTGTGTCGTTATTTTAGTTTCAAATAAATTCAGTGAAGTTACCTTTATTATTTCTCTTGTCATCAATACCGAATTCAATCTAATTGAATGGAAATATACGTTGCATTTGACGCACCACTACAAGACGACTCGACAGATTCGGTGGCATTCATTCGCGGCAAATCATTGCGGCTTGATCGTGGTAACGTTAGCATAGTATTATGTACGGTGACGTGATTAAAAATCGTCCTTGGCCTTATCTGATGGAGATGTTAGACATAGTAGTCATGAAGAATGTCTCCTGGCAAATGTGCTGCAAATTTGAGGTATACATTTGAACACTTTGCGGTCTCTCTCTTCGTGTCCATCCCAGACACAAACACACACACATGCTTTTTCAATCACTCACTGTCCTGCACACATTATGTGTCATAATAACATTATGACACGTTCAACATCACAAAAGATGTGTACCGGTATATTTATCCTATACAAAAATTACATTATGACACAAACTATACAGAAGGTCTGTATACACTAGTTGCTCCCATGTTCTTTAAGGGGTTCAGGAAAAATCCATGCACATCTATAGATTTAATTGCATACATCACTTGCCATTTTTCTTTTGCTGGATGTGTATTTGCAATTTGATAAATATTTTTTTAATGCAATGCACACTGAATTTGTAATTTCTCCAACTTGTATAGTACTTCAATTGTAAAAATTGTGAGCTTGACATATTGCATTTATTATTATTAACACTCTATGTTCAAAGATTTACTAGATGTCATTTCTAATACACTGCTGCCATCCCTTAGTTGTAACTCTAAAAGTATGGGGAACTTGAGCACACACATTTGAGCACACACACAGGCATGCTGACAGGAATCCCCAGGCCCGGGACACAACTCCACATTTAGGGCCGCCCGGTAAAAGAAATATGACTGTGCAAAAACAAAAATTTGGTACCTCCTCAGGACTGGGCCTGGGAAAACAATCCCAGTTGTCCCACACTGTCAGCGTCCCTGCACACAAACATACATATAGATTCCCTCAAATGGAAGATTAAAAAAGAGAAACTTCATCTGTGAATTCTCACAGAATCACAATTTAATTAATATCTTGCTACTCAGTCAGAATCTTATTAACCTGGAGTCCCAGTCTGTCACAATAATCATATGTGATGTTTTAGGCCTATTGGCAGACATCTAGTTAAAATGTAGGCAATGGCACATAAGAGCCTTTTTTACATGTCCATGGAAGTTTCTTAGCTTGCACTCTAGTAACATTTGTGTGGTCCAGGTAGCTTTGCATAAAAAAGGGTTGTCATTCGCAAGGCTACTTTTACTTTTATACTCTTTTTTTTTTTTTCTCAGGGCATATTAGTGCCGCAGAATCCAGCAAATTTCCCATCAGAGAATGTCTGTTTTTTTGAATTTGTGGGATATCACAAAGCTGGTCTTAGCTGCTGCATCACTGGATGTGCAAAGCTTTGTAAAAAGACATCAAAGCTTCAGATTTCTGTATCTCTCTGTGAAATTGTATACCTTAAACAAGGCGATCTGTTCTCTGCAAACTAAGCACATGGCTTTACCTTTGACTTAAGTAAATAAATACTTAGAAGTCTATGTTTTGTTTAAAAACTACACTCTGTATCAAACTTTTTTTAAATGAGCTGACAAGTAAGCTCATTTCGCCAACACATTGCAGTGAAGCTGCATACGCTCGCACACATTCACAAATGTACATATGTAAATTGAGATGTATGATGTAAACTTATTTACATTCGATTCCTAATTTCCCATTGAGCTCACAGAGTGTGGCCCGGTGGCCATACAATGCCCAGGTCTGCAGTGGAAACAACTTGTCCAATGATGAAGAAAATTAATATAAACTAAGCAAAAAACAACTAACTCAGTCCGATGACACTGTGAAACACCGCCCCAGTCCATGACGGATCCTCCACCTCCTTAACGATCCCGCTCCAGAATACAGGCCTCTGTGTTACGCTTATTCCTTTGATGTTTAATGCGAATCCGACCATCACCAGTGGTAAGACAAAACCCCTACTCTTAATTCAAGAGCGCTTTTTGCCATTCTAGTTGAGCAAATGTCTGTGATGTCTGGTGAGGACCTGCCTTACAACAAGCCCACAGGACCTCAATCCAGCCGCTCTCAGCCTTTTGCAAACATATTTTATATACTGATAGGCTGACAAAAACATGTGATGGGATCATGTGACACAAAGAGCGGGAAAACAAAACACATAAGGGAGAAACCACCATGAAGTTACACAGAACAGGCACAAAGACTATGGACATTGTGACAGTGGCTCACTAGATAATTTGTCTGGTAAGCTGTTGGATGGTGTAGCAGATGTCATTGTCCATAAAGATAGACATAAGGATAAAATACATTCAGGGAGTGAAAAGGATGATGTCCATAAAGGCACAAAGGCGGGTCAGAAATTATCTTCCCATGAATATTCATACAACATTTTCATGGAACGGCCCACAGCATGCTGATCAGGGGACTGATTGGGAACCATATTTGTGGTTTGAACAGTTTTTTGATGATGAGGTCATACAATACCCATGTATTGAGAGCAACAGATTTGCATAATTTTAAGGAAGTCATGATATCCAGATGAAATGAGAGCCTTCGTCACAGTGGCTACAGCTCTTTGCCACAGAGAGAGAATTGTGTGGTAAGATAGTGAGGATGTCTACAACATCGCTGTCATACAATGTCTGGAACAAGACAGTTTCGAGATATTGTCAAGTACCTTCATCTAGCTGACACTGCAACCTTCCTCATGGTGACAAACTTGGAAAGATAAGGCCATTCATTAACATCATGAATGAGAAATTCCTGAAGGCTTTCTTAATTGAGCAGCATCTGTGTGTGGATGAACCAATGATCCCCTACTATGGAATACATTTTGCCAAGCAGTTCATCAAGGGATAAACAATTTGCTTTGGATACAAGATGTGGTGCTTGAACAGAAGCAAAGAATACCTCATCCAGTGTAAACCATATGCAGGGAAGAGTGTCAAAAGGCCTGACCTTGGTCTTGGTGTTTCTGTCATTCAGGAGCTTGTTGATTCCCTCCTAAAGAACCTGACTTTCCAGATCAACTTCGACAACTTCTTCACGTCACTCCCACTACTCCAGGTTCTCAGTGACCAAGGGATAGGTGGCACTCGAACCCTGAGGGCCGAAGACCATGAACAGCAGAAGACTGCCCCTGGAATAGAAGAAAGCAGTGTGCAAGAAGTCAAGAGGAAGCCACTCCTTCTACTACTCTCACTTCAGGAAAGTATTTGTGGTGCAGTGGACCGACAACTGTGTTGTCACACCTCTAACTGCCAGCTTGTCAAAACAATTGGAAAGGCCAGATGCTTCTCCCGCATTGAAAAGGTAAAGGTTGAAATAGACCAACCACAGATGGTCAAGTACTATAATAAGAACATGGGAGGGGTGGACAGAATGGATCAGAACCTTGTTTATTATCGAATGGCTGTTCAAGCTTAAAAAGTGGTGGGCCCCATTCTTCACGTGGATGCCAGATGTGGCAATGCAGAATACTTGGCTACTCTACAGAGGATCTCAAGATGGATGTGAGAAAAGACCAATGGTACATCCATTGTAATACCAACCCTTATCACCTGGCCCAGCCTATATGTTAATCACTGGGGCGGTTCTGATTAACCTTGTGACTTTCTCCACTATTCTCTTTCACTGTTTCATCCCATGACGTAATTGGTCAAAGTTCAAAAGTTCAAAGTTGTTTATTTATCATATGCATCAAATAACATCACATCATCCTATGCAGAGAAATTCTTTTGACATGGCTTTACACATCTATGCAGTAAGCTTAAAAAAAGTAATGCAGCCTGAGAGGATGCTCTCAATGGTGCACCTGTAGAAGTTTATTAAAATCCTGACAGACATGCCAAACTTCTTGAGTCTCCTCAGGAAGTATAGGCACTTTTGGGCAGTTTTTGTTGCCGAGATTGTCTGTCTGGACCATGTGAGGTTGTCGCTGATGAACACACAGAGGAACTTGAACTCTGAAACTCTCTCGACTACAGCTCCATCGATGTGTTTGGGGGCAGGACCCTCCTTCTGCTGCTTCCTAAAGTCCACTATCATCTCTTATGTCTTGCTGACGTTGAGAGAGAGGTTGTTGCTCTGGCACCAGGTAGCCAAGGCTCTTACCTCCTCTCTGTAAGCAGTCTCATCATTGTTGGAGATGAGACCTAGGATAGTTGTGTCATCAGCAAACTTTATGATGATGTTGGAACTGCGTGTGGCCACACAATCATAAGTGAACAGAGCATACAAGAGGGGACTGAGTACGCAGCCCTGTGGGGCTCCGGTGCTCAGGGTCATTGTGGAGGAGGTGAGGTTGCCCATTCTCACCATCTGGGGTCTTCTCGTTAGGAAGTCCAGAATCCAGTTGCAAAGGGAGGAGTTAAAACCCAGGGTCCTGAGCTTGGACGGTAGTCATTTAGGCAGGTGATGTACGTTTTTTTTGGAACCGGGATAATGGTGGCCTGCTTGAAGCAGGAGGGAACTGCAGACTGGGTCAGGGATAGGTTAAATATATGGAGGTGAATACCCCCACTAGCTGGTCGGCGCATCCTCTTAGAACACGGCCTGGAATACCATCTGGCCCTGGAGGCTTCTGCAGGTTCACTCTTTTGAAAGCTCTCCTTACGTCAGCCAAATCCAGGGTCAGAGTGCAGTCGTCTGCGTTCTCAGCCAGCTTTTCCGGAGTGATGTTGGCCGCCTCAAACCGTGCGAAGAAGGTGTTGAGCTCATCGGGGAGTGAGACGGGGGGGAGGGTGTCACAGCTCTTCCTGCTTTTGTACTCCGTTATCTGCCGCAGTCCACACTACATGCGTCTGGGGTCGGAGCTGTTGTAATTGGACTCCAATTTGTCCCTGTAGACTCTTTTAGCATCTCTGATGGCCTTCCGTAGGTCATACCTGGCCCTCCTCAGAGCCTCCAGGTCCCCAGAGTTATAGGCAGAAGACCGTGCTACAAGCTTGGCACGGACATTGCCGTTAACCCAGGGCTTTTGGTTGGGGAAGGTCTTAACATTGACCCGTGGAACGACATCATCTATGCACTTGGTGATGAACGCTGAGACAGAGTCAGTGTATTCGTCAATGTTGTCCCCAGCTGCAACCCTGAACATTTCCCAGTCTGTGGTTTCAAAGCAGTCTTGGAGAGTAGAGATGGATTGCTCACTCCATTTTTGGACTGATCAAAAAAACGTTTTTTCCTGTTTAAGACGTTGTCTGTAGGTAGGGAGGAGAAGAATGGAGATGTGATCTGCCTTTCCAAAGGCAGGGCGGGGGATGGGTTTGAAGCTGTTACGGATCATTGAATAACAATGATCGCCCCGAGTGTGAAAAGAAATATGCTGGTGGAATTTAGGCAGCATTTTTTTCATGTTTGTTCTGTTAAAGTCTCCAACAACAATTGAAACAGACTCAGGATGAGCGTCCTCTAGGCCACTTATTATTCCATATATTCCCTCAACCGCGCGTGCCTTATCCGCCTGCGGAGGTATGTAGACTGCTGTGATTACCCAAGTAATAAAAAAGGTATATTTAAATGTACTTGAAATGTATTTTATTTATCCTAAATATACTTCTAATATATTATTTTGGTATGTATATTTTGAAAGTATACTTCAAATATACTTAAATATATTAAATACATACTTATGGTTAAACATAAGTATACTAGAAGTATAATACTGGAGTATAATTTAAATATACTTTTTTTTTACTTGGGTATAGCGGACGTAAACTCCCGGGGAAGATAGAAAGGATATATGTTTACAGTTAGTAGCTCCAGGTCCGGTGAGCAGTGTGTTGAAATAACTGCAGCATCCGAACCCCAACGAGAGTTAATCATAATGCAAACCCCTCCGCCTCTTTGTTTACCTGACTCCGAGGTCCTGTCCTGCCGGTAGATGAAGAAACCAGCTGGCATTATAGCCATGTCCGGGATGGTGGAATCCAGCCAGGTCTCTCTGAATGCTAGCACAGTTGGCAATGTCCCTTTAGCAGTTGGTCATCCCTTTATGTTAATTTATGTTAATGTGTTTAGACGTGCTCTCTGATGCCGTAATCAGAAATATCCCATGATGTAATTGGTGGCACAGAATCCAGAACTCCCTAAAAACAATGAGGACTTGAGGCCTGTTTATTCTGTTAGTTCTACTCAGGCCTTGAGGCCTCCTGATTCCTAGTAGCCTTGAGGGTATTTCAATGCACTTCATTGTGACTTGATACTATTCCATCACAAGATGTTCTTATAGTAAATTCATATTTATACTGTCTACCATACTGATTGTCTGTGTGTGTGATCAAACATATTGATACATGCAAATACAATGCCTTATGAAAATCATTAATTCTTATGAAAATACTACTACATCTGCCTCCATATCAACTGCTTTAAAACCTACCATGTAAAATGAAGCTCCATTTGATATTGCATTGGTGTTTGATGTTAAATTAGTTTTGTTACTATTGTTGATTGACGTAATGAAATATTCAGTTCAATTTAATGTTCCTGTTTATGTGATTAAAATTACCTCTCTGAACTGTGTTTGTGTACCCTAAATGATTTGGTCTGAACATGTGTAAGGTCTGAGGAAGAGAATGCTGTAAAACAAATAACTCACGGGATTTGCTTGTTTAAATATACACTATGGGTGTGTGCGTGTGTGCGTGTGTGCGTGTGTGCGTGTGCGCGCGTGTGTGCGCGTGTGCGTGTGTGTGGATTTTTTAGCAATGGATTTTTACAGATATTGGTCTGGGCAAGATATAAACCAGAAATAATTTCAATCTGATAATCTGAACATGTACTCACGTGTCCATGTACGTATTATACAGGTCCTTCTCAAGAAATTAGCATATTGTGATAAAGTTAATTATTTTCCATAATGTAATGATAAAAATTAAACTTTTATATATTTTAGATTCATTGCACACCAACTGAAATATTTCATGTCATTTATTGTTTTAATACTGATGATTTTGGCATACAGCTCATGAAAACCCAAAACTCAAAGAATTAGCATATCATGAAAAGTGTCTCTAAACGAGCTATTAACCTAATCATCTGAATCAACTAATTAACTCTAAACACCTGCAAAAGATTCCTGAGGCTTTTAAAAACTCCCAGCCTGTTTCATTACTCAAAACCGCAATCATGGGTAAGACTGCCGACCTGGCTGCTGTCCAGAAGGCCATCGTTGACACCCTCAAGCAAGAGAACACAGAAAGAAATTTCTGAACAAATAGGCTGTTCCCAGAGTGCTGTATCAGGGCACCTCAGTGGGAAGTCTGTGGGAAGGAAAAAGTGTGGCAAAAAACGCTGCACAACGACAAGAGATGACCGGACCCTGAGGAAAATTGTGGAGAAGGACCGATTCCAGACCTTGGATGACCTGCGGAAGCAGTGGACTGACTCTGGAGTAAAAACATCCAGAGCCACTGTGCACAGGCGTGTGCAGGAAATGGGCTACAGGTGCCGCATTCCCCAGGTCAAGCCACTTTTGAACCAGAAACAGCGACAGAAGCGCCTGACCTGGGCTACAGAGAAGCAGCACAACAAAACAACCACAAATTTTGCATGTCATTCAGAAATCAAGGTGCCAGAGTCTGGAGGAAGACTGTGGAGAAGGAAATGCCAAAATGCCTGAAGTCCAGTGTCAAGTACCCACAGTCCACTGACTGTGGGTACTTGACACTGGACTTCAGGCATTTTGGTCTGGGGTGCCATGTCAGCTGCTGGTGTTGGTCCACTGTGTTTTATCAAGGGCAGGGTCAATGCAGCTAGCTATCAGGAGATTTTGGAGCATTTCATGCTTCCATTTGCTGAAAATCTTCATGGAGATGAAGATTTCATTTTTCAGCACGACCTGGCACCTGCTTACAGTGCCAAAACCACTGGTAAATGGTTTACTGACCATGGTATTACTGTGCTCAATTGGCCTGCCAACTCTCCTGACCTGAACCCCATAGAGAATCTGTGGGATATTGTGAAGAGGAAGTTGAGAGACGCAAAACCCAACACTCTGGATGAGCTTAAGGCCGCTATAAAAGCATCCTGGGCCTCCATCACACCTCAGCAGTGCCACAGGCTGATTGCCTCCATGCCACGCCGCATTGAAGCAGTCATTTCTGGAAAAGGATTCCCGACCAAGTATTGAGTGCATAACTGAACATAATTATTTGAAGGTTGACTTTTTCTTTTTTTTGTATTACAAACACTTATTTTATTGGTCAGATGAAATATGGTCAGATGAAATATTGAGATTTTGGGTTTTAATGAGCTGTATGCCAAAATCTTCAGTATGAAAACAATAAATGACCTGGAATATTTCAGTTAGTGTGCAATGAATCTAAAATATATGAAAGTTTAATTTTTATCATTACATTATAGAAAATAATGAACTTTTTTACAATATGCTAATTTCTTGAGAAGGACCTTTATATAATACAATATCAAAAACGTGCATTGTAGACAAACGCTGTGGCCGATTAAAATAAATCTTCAGATGTGTCAGTAAGCTCAACGAACATGTGTACTAAAGGAAATTATATATTTCCATTGCACACATCAATACATTTTAATACAAATGGTGACCGAATTGAATATTATTAATATCTAAAAGGCATATTACTCTACCTATTAACTACAAGGACTGACATTAACAGTTGTTCACTTTTCTGTGACAAGGAGAATGTAGACTGCACTTCTTCAAATAGACAAGTGAAATAAATCGTAATTTAACTACAATGATAATTCTGCAATTATTGACTTGTGATTGTAATGTTAATTTGTGGAGTTAGCAGTCAGACCCCTTTGCAAAACATGACTTAGTACTTGGTGGCAAAACCCTTGTTGGTAATCACAGAGGTTAGATGTTTTCTGTAGTTGGCCACCAGGTTTGCACACATCTCAGGAAGGATTTTGTCCCCACTCCTCTTTGCAGATCCTCTCCAAGTCATCAAGGCTTTGAGGCTGAGAGTTGGTACCTCGAACCTTCAGCTCCCTCCACAGAGCTTCTGTGGGATTAAGGTCTGGAGACTGGCTAGGCCACTTGGACCTTAATGTGCTTCCTCCTGAGCCAATCCTTTGTTGCCTTGGCCGTGTGTTTTGGGTCATTATCCTGTTAAAGATCGTCAAACAGGTTGCTTTCAGCTTTACTTAAAAATCACTCTTCACACAAATGCTACTTTTACAGTCTTGTATGTACAGGAAGCTTATAATCTCACAAATTTAGGTAACATATCCGATTTACCATAGCTATGACAAGAATAAAAAGCCACATAATAATGTGACGTGAGTGCAATGTAAACAAACCCGTTCAGCTAATACATTTACAATTCAGCTAATACATTCACATCTGACAAAGAAATATGTACATACAGTCAGCTATCTTTCTCTGATTCGCCACCCAAAGGGTCTCAGCAATGAAATGGAGCATTGATTTCATTGGTATAATCCAGTTGTTATGTGAAAACTATCAAAAATCCAATCTAACTTTACCGCAAACCGCATTGTTTACAAACTATCACTACATCTATCACAAACTATTTCCGGACTTTCGTCCTTCAAAACAGTGTTCCAGCCACTGAATTCTATCTAAATCCAAATCCCCAGTCTATCTACATGTTCGCAGACATCTGATTCATTTTTCTACACTAAGGGAAAGCATAATAACATTACTATTATTCTGACAGGCAGCGTCTACTCAAGTCCGGTTTACGCTAATTCACCAGAACTGCACTAACTTGATTCGCCAGTAAATCCATCAAATCATTACCGAACCATCTGAATTCAACCTAAATAGACAGCCAATGAGCTGGGCTTTTCAGGCATGTTTGGATTATTCTTTTGAGCCAAAAAAGCAATTCTGTAGCGTGTGTGCAGAAAAGGCTTCTTCTGCGTCACTCTCCCCTAGAGCTTCTCCTTGTGCAAAGTGTGTTGAATTGTTGAATGATGCACACAGTGACACCATCTGCAGCAAGATGATGTTGTAGGTCTTTGGAGGTGGTCTGTGTGCTTTTTTGACCCTTCTCACCATCCTTTGCCTTTGCCTCTCCAATATTTTACTTGGCCTGCCCACTTCTGGCCTTAACAAGAACTGTGCCCGTGGTCTTCCATTTCCTCACTATGTTCCTCATAGTGGCCACTGACAGCTTAAATCTCTGCTATAGCTTTTTGTAGCCTTCCCCTACACCGTAATGTTGAACAATCTTTGTTTTCAGGTCATTTGACAGTTGTTTTGAGCCCCCCATATTGCCACTCTTCAAAGGAGAGTGAATAAGATCAACAACTTGCAATTGGCCACCTTAAATACCTATTCTCATGATTGGATGCACCTGTCTATGAAGTTCAAGGCTTAATGACCTCACCAAACCAATTGTGTGTTCCAATTAATCCGTGCTAGGTAGTTACAAGTTCAACAAAATGACAAGGGTGCCAACACATTTATGCACCTGTCTATTTTCGTTTTGATGCATATTGCATATTTTCTGTTAATCCATTGAACCTCATTTAACTACCGAAATATTACTGTGTCCTTCAATTATTTGATAGATCAAAATGAAATTGCTGATCCAAACACCCAATTATTTATAAATGAAAATCATGGAAATTGTCAGGGGTGCCTAAACTTTTGCATACAACTGTAACTTGTCAATATCTTTGTCATGACAACTTAATATTAAATGAAACAACATCAACTGTCAGTGTCTTTGCTATGACAACTCGACATCAACCAAGACAATATATATTATGAACCCCTTAAAATATCATACATTTTGCCTTAAATTCTTTGGGATCACCCCTGTTTTGTCAAATTCTCATACCCAAAGTTAAGCTCTTGTTACGCATACAGCCGCATTGACTGATATACCAGTAGGACAATAATACTTAGCGGTACTAATTCCTGCTCCCCTGCATTGCGTAAATGTTCCGTCAAACCCCAGTTGCCATAGTCAATGTGGCTGTATTTTTCACTACTTGTTTGTAGTAACGCACAGGTAGATGGCAGTAACTACATTGGAAGTAACACTGCTCCCATTCAGTGCATACAGTAGTTCATTTTTGGTATGCTTTGCATCATACACCACTTTTGCAACGTAATCACATTGCAGTTTCTTGAAAATGCAAGCTGTTCTAGTTTAAAATTTCCCTCTGCATCTGCTATGCTATTGCTAAAAAATACACATCCCACCCTCATTAATATCTACAGCCTTCTCTTAATGGGATAGATAATTAGTTAAAACCTGTATGACAATGTAGTTTTCTGTAGCTATCCCAATCTGGCCTCTAAATAATGCACTATGATTATTTAAATAATATCTTTAAGATAGACAATAACATACAATGATTTGTTAGTTTGTAGTTTAAGCAGACTTTTTGCTTAGACTTAGATGATCTCAGTGAGTGAGTCAGTGTTGGGGGCATTCATAATTTTTAGTATAAATCACAAATAATAATATACTCATTAGTGCTGAAATCTTGAGAAATGACTTGATCTTCCATTTCCATAATACGATTCAGTGCACTCAATTAACTCTTCCTGGTACTTACAAGTATGGTATTACACACACACAAAAACACACACACACACACACACACACACACACACACACAAAAAAAGCATTTGAACTGCACTGTTGTGGAAAACATAAGGTTTTATTTGGACAGCTGTAAGTATTAAAAAATATAAAATATCTGCTGCTATATAAAGCAACCCTTACACCTTCACAGTAATAACATTCTATAACTGGTCATCAAGAGCACCTATGGAAACATACTTTAAAGTTTATATTCAGGTATAGATTTACATACAAAACATTGAAATGGGTGTTATGCTTAGTGGGCTGTGGGTTGGGAAGATATGGGGGGATATACTGTATATATTTTAATTTTAATGTGCAGTTTGTTGTACTTGTGTCTGCAATGCTGACAGTCCTAATATAAAAAATTAAAATGAGATTTATTTTATTAAATGGATCAGGGAAAGATTACAGAATTCTTTAGAAAGTTTAAAATGCACAACGTAACAGTAACAAAATGAAAGACATTACACCTTATAATTAAATACAAAAAAAAAAAGTACACTTCAGTCTATCACTGGCTCTTAGTGGTGGATGGGCCCATTCCATTGAGTGTGATTCAAAGCTTGTAACTGACCTTTATTGATATAAATGTAGTAGATAGCATGTAGCCCAGGGCTCTTTAACTCTGGTCTGGTGAGCCGAAACACTTTCCAGCTCTGAACTAGTCCCTGATTAGAAAATAAGTTATGAAAACAAGAAGTGTCCGGGCCATCCAGGACCAGAGTTAAATCACCTGTTTGTTTGGAAATAGGACAGCTTCTTGACCTAACAATATTATTACTATCATAACGTTAACACTTTCCAATCCTGCCAGATCTGCCACAGGGTATCAACAAGACCTTTGGGGTAAAGGTTTGGATTGAGAACGGATCTGGGCCGTCATCAAGAAACCCCATAGCCCTTTGCAGCTTACAGTCCCATCTCTGAAGAGGAAGTTGCAAGGAAAGTGTGTCATCACTCCTTTTGGTAGTTAGTATACGTTTTTTTCTTCAGTTCTCACGTTTCTCTCCAGACAACTGCCGTCCATCACATCTGGGCACCGGCAGGTAAAACCTCCACGGCGGGGTAGACAAAGGTGTGAACAACCTCCGTTATTCATGCAGTAGTTATATGCTGCCAGAGGAAGGTGGATAACATAACGTGGTTAGTTTCTAGTCATTTCGAACTTAAAAAAGTGTCCTGAATATACATGACAGAAACCTGCAATATTCACATTGTTAAAACAACATTGCCTTATACTGTACATATCAATGTACATGCTCTTGAAATAAAAGGTTCTCTTGAAAATAGGGGATATTTTGTTTACAGAAAGCCATGCTGTTGGAGGGATTCTAACTCAGGACAGGACTGTGAAATAGACAGCTAGGGTTAAACTACTCGGCACATTTATCCAAACTTTGATCTGCAGTCTTGGTTATTGTCCAAAACAACAGCTTTGCACTGACCATTAGGCTATTAAATTAACTTAATTATTCATCATCATTGTTCAGGTCACTATGGACAATTCACTAGCACCTTGACAATCACACAGTGTCTAGCTATTGGATAACATTTCTGCTACATTTTCTATTGACACTATGGACTGTTGTACCTGATGCTATATTCAATTCATCCAGGAGTTGTTGTTTTCAAATGGAAAATATGGACTGGTATAAGTCACTATGCACACTCCCATTACTTCCCAGCACATTACATACTTAATAAATCTCACAGTATCATCATGTTGTTTACATGTGTACACATACATATACACTCACTAGCCACTTCATTAGGTACAGCTTGCTACTACAGGGTTGAACCCACTTTTGCTGTCAGAACTGCCTTAATTCTTCATGGCATAGATTTAACAAGGTGCTGGAAACCTTCTTCAGAGATTTTGGTCCCTATTGATATTATTGCACATCCCAAAAGTGCTCGATTAAGATCTGGTGACTGTGGAGGTAATTTCAGTATAGTGAACTCATTAATATGTTCAAGATACAATTTTGAAAAGATGTGAGCTTTGTTATCCTCAGGGCCGGAGGCAAACACCATTTGTGTGGGCAAATCTCAGTAGATCAGGACTTCCTAAAATACTGTACTCAAACCGGCCTCTCTGGCACTAAACATGCATTGCTGGATTTTCACTGTACATGCAATACATCTGCGCAGTGGTGTTTTATATGCAAAATATTGGTGGTGCACCATCCATTTGGGGATGAATGAGCCAATTGAAAGCTGGGGAGGATTAGGTTGACATGATAGTGTTAAGGCCAGATTGGAAATGTGTCTAGGACACCGGGGTTGATATCCCTACTCTTATGAATAGTGCTAATGGATCTTTTGTGACCACATTGTGTCAGGCCACCCGTATAACTTCCCCTCTGAAAGACGGCACCGCACACAGGGCAGGTCCCCATTACTGCCCTGGGGCATTGGGTATGATCTTTAGACCAGAGGGAAGAGTGCCCCCTACTGTCCCTCAAACACCACTTCCAGCAGCATTGGTCTGCCATCCAGGAACTAACCAGGCCCAACCCTGCTTTGCATTAGCAGCAAACCAGTAGTGGAGTACAGGGTGCTATGCTGCTGGCTCCCTGCTTTTACTGTAAGAGCATCTGCTAAATGTGTAAAACAGTACAATCCCAACAAACCATGGAAAAAAAATGAATGGACATGCTGTTGTATGTATACATTTTGTTGTATTTCATATAAAAAAGAACATAGAGTTCCACTTCATTTCACAAAAGTTCAGTATGTTAAATGGCCACAGTTTGTCATCCTCATAGGTGGAATATTTCAAACTAACTATATTACTACTACAAAATATTTGAGAGAAGCCCATGAGATGGATATTGGACAAGACCAGATAAATTCAGTGAAGATGTACAAGGATGGCAGTCGGTGCAATTTCCACCGGACTATAAATTCAACAAAACAATATATTATTATTAAAAATAAAACATTTCATTTGAGTAGTATGATTTCTTTCTGACAAGCATAGGTTTCAGAATGATCAATATTCATTATTTTGTGAAGCCTCCCCTGGCTACTATACACTTACAATTTACAACAGCTCCGACCCCAGACGCATGTGGAGTGGACTACGGCAGATAACGGAGTACAAAGGCAGGAAGAGCTGCGACACCCACCCCCCAGCCTCACTCCCCGACGAGCTCAACACCTTCTTCGCACGGTTTGAGGTAGCCAACATCACCCCGGAAAAGCTGGCAGAGAACCCAGACGACTGCACTTTGACCTTGGATGTGGCTGACGTAAGGAGAGCTTTCAAAAGAGTGAACCCGCGGAAGTCTCCAGGGCCAGATGGTATTCCAGGCCGTGTTCTAAGAGGATGTGCCGACCAGCTTGCGGGGGTATTCACCTCCATATTCAACCTCTCCCTAACACAGTCTGCAGTTCCCTCCTGCTTCAAGCAGGCCACCATTATCCCGGTTCCAAA